>PVIC010015213.1:0-35491 GCA_004025085.1 Thryonomys swinderianus
AAAAAAAATTCTTTTAATGTCTATATTCTAGTTAGCTAGCTACAAGCAACAATATCTCCATTTTACCATTCAACCATTAGTAACTGTCTTAAATGGAATTTTATGGCTAATTATGGCCTCATTCAGGGTGTAGAAGAGGGGAGGGCATATTGTGAGCCTTCAGTAGGTATTTGCTAAGTGGTACCTGATCACATTAGGGATCTGTAAACTACAGTATCATGAGCGCCCCAGTTCTAACAATACTCAACCTCACTACTCTAATAAATCCTTCCTTCACTGGACAGAGCTGATGTTGAGGAGACAGGGCGGGGGAGCTAGAAGGAATCTATTGAGCACTTTTTCTGAACCTCTTTTAACATCGTAGATTCCCAGACCACACGGAAAGAACCAGAGTGTCAACCCCTCCAGCCCAGGATCCCCGACTTGGGAGTGGGCGCCGCGGCGGACTCCACAGCGCTCCTGGTGTGCGGAACACTGTCCTACCACGTTCTAGGAAAAGCCGTGGACCCCTTTAGCTCCCTCCCGCGTCCCGGAGGATGCCCTTTTCTGGCTGGGAAGTAGGAATCCTGCCGTTGCACACGCCTCACTTCTTAGATTGCGGTTAACAAGTTGTTTCTTTCTTTTCCATTAAAAAAGAACATATAAAGTTGGAAGAGGACGCCAAGTCAGTCCTCCCTCTTGAAAGCCAAGAGACAAGACAGAGGCGCCGTGTCTTCCACCGGAGGGCTGGGCCTCCCCCCCCCCGTCCCGGGGCGCCCCGTCGTCGAGGGTGGCCGCGCAGCCGGGGCTCTCGCGCCGCTCGGCTCTCCCCGCCCCCTCGGGCCCTCATCCTCCGCCCCGGCGGCGCCCGCGGGCGCAGCCCCTTTTGGCACCGAAGCTTCCAGGTGCCCGGCGCGAAGGCGGAGCCGCGTCACAGCCGCCTCCTCGGCGCCGCGGAGGAGACCCCCGGGACTCGGCGGCCCCAGCGCTCGGCTCGGCGTCCCAGGCCGCCCGGACTCGCGCCCGCCTCCCTCCCCGCACGACGGGCGCGAAGCGGCGCCCAGGGAGCGCAGCGCGGCGGGCGAGCAACTCGCAGGGGCGCGCGCAGCCGGCGACCCCGCCACCCCGGAGCGCAGCCCGCGCCGCGTCCCAGCCGCGCACGCCCGGACCATGAGCGCCGCGGGGCCCGGGCCGGGCGCCCCCGCGCGCCGCCGCCTGTGCGCGCTCTGGGCGGCCGGGCTGCTGCTGCTCGGGTTGCGGCGCCTGTCGGTGCGGGCGGACGGTGAGTGCGCGCGGGGCGCGGGGCGCGGGGCGCCCGGGGGCAGGGGGCGAGCGGCCGCCCGAGACGCGCCCCCCTCCGCCCGCCGGCTCGCCCGCCGTCCGGGACGCGCGGGGAGCCGTGCGCGGCTGCGGCGTTCGCCGCCGCACTTCGGGGCTCCGGAGGGCGGAATCGCGTGTGGGTGCCGGACCTCCTCGGTCGGGATTCATTTTCCACATCTCGGAGTCTCTCAGGGCCTATCGAAAGTGTACCTGACGACGAGGCCGGTGGTTAGAAAACTCCCTCAGATACTTTTTTTTGGTCCAGGAAGATGAAAGATGAGTGGGGATCCCCAGGTAAAGGGCTGCATGGGAGGAGCGGAGGTAAAGACGGAAGGGCAGGAAGAATGGGACAAATGGTTTTTGTTTTGTGTTTTTTTTAAATAAGAGGGGAGGTGAGACAAGATAAAGCAGTAGTAAGTGGGAGCTGGAGTGTAGCAGATCCCTTGAGAATTGGCCCACTTTGGGTGGTTTTTCTCTTTAGAACATGAATTCAGCTGTTCATATTTCCCTCAAATTAGTGGGATCAGGCCCTGTATCGGTTCCGTCTTGAAAAGCTAACTCAGCTGTGTTTTGTTGTGGGAACAAAACCCCTCTGAACTCGGCTCAGGAGGCTCTGAAGAAAGCGAACGGACAGGGTGGCACCGTAAGTCCACAGTTAGGGTGATGTATCTGGACGCAAGAGAAAAGCTCTCAGCAGATGTAGCACGGATTGCTTCGGGTATTTTTAAATGCCATTCTTATAAGCATAATGGGTGAACCAAAAAGACAAGGCAGTAAGAAATGCGGTGGTTAAAGAAGAAAAGTCAAGAGAAGAAACACACACTACAGACCGTCTTAGCATTTTTGTGCTGTTAAGTCCATGCGTGAAAGCTCTTTCTAATTAAGGATGATTGTTGTCATTTCAGATTTTCAGGGTTAGACAAAACATTTTAAACTTTCAAAGCAATTAATGACCGCTGTTAATTTTTAAATTGAGGTATAATTCACGTAAAATTTACCATTTTAAAACACATGATCCAGTGGTTTTAAGTGTAATCATTATTTTATGCACACACCATTTTTGTGACTCTAATTCGAATTTACCCCCAAAAGAAAACCACACTTATTAGCAGCCAGTCCATTGGCAATTCTTCAGCATTTTTTGGCCTGAGGCAGTTATAAAAATTAAGCTGATTTTAAAGGATGTAAGAATGAATTGGAGGGCCGGAGGATTAGCTCAGTGGTTCTCGTGCCTGCCTCGCAAGCGCAAGGTCCTGAGTTCAATTCCCCGGTGACCACATACAATGCTGGGCGTGGAGACTCATGCCCACCAGCAATCAGTACCACATACCACAGTGCTGGGCATGGTGGCTCATGCCTGTAATTGCAGCACTTGGGAGGCAGAGGCAGGAGGATTGCTGAGTTCGAGGCTTGCCTGGGCTACATAGTGAGCTCAGAGCCAGCCTGAACTACAAAACGAGACCCTGTCTCAAAAAAAAAAAAAAACAACAAAACAAAAAATGAATTGGAGCTGTATTCACTTTTGAACAATGTATATACTTTTGTGCCAATTCTAATTCCTTTTAAATGTTTAGGCTTTCACCCGAGTGTGATGGTGTAAGTGGAAGGCCACATAGACGAGGATCAATATTTTATGCCTATCCAGATTGTTACGAGTCAAAGAAAGTTGGAGGCAGCATTGTCTTTGGACACAGGGAAAGTGAAGACAGCATTCACATGCATGTCTCCTTGTTACCCATTGCCAGACGTGCTTCCTTTCCCCTTTTTCTGTTTTCTTCTCTCCGCTTCCTCAATGAAGCATTATAAATACACTTTCTTTTAAGAAATTCCACTTGCTGAGCTCCAACGTTTATAATCCAGCCGTTAGGGCTTCAGCTATATTATGAAAGGATGTTTCCTAAATGTGTGTTTAACTACCACCTCTTCCCACGCTTGGTTATTTATGTGCAGTGTGACAGGAGGAGGAAGAAATGCTAACTCAGTTGTGATGATTCCAGATATTGAGAGCAGTGCTCGCACCTTTGGCAGCACATTGGGTGAAATGGGAGTGATGGGCGTGATTGTGAGCTGTATATAAAATGTACCAATAAAGGGCCCGAGATTAGCTCAGTGGTTCCGGCGCCTGCCTCGCAAGCGCAAGGTCCTGAGTTCAATCCTAGTGACCACATAGAATCTGGGTGTGGTGACTCACGCCCACCAGCAATCAATACCACATACCACAGTGCCGGGCGTGGTGGCTCACATCTGTAATCCCAGTACTCGGGAGGCAGAGGCAGGAGGATTGCTGAGTTTGAAGCTTGCCTGGGCTACATAGTGAGCTCAGAGCCAGCCTGAACTGCAAAGTGAGACCCTGTCTCAAAAAAAAAAAAATGTACCAATAAAGAATTCAATTTAAAAAAAAGGGAATGATACAGATATTTGAAGGTACAGATTTGGACAGAAGCTAGTTTTAAAAATAAGTTGATAAAAATTCATACAAAAAATATTTAATTTGCCGGGCATGGTGGTTCACGCCTGTAATCCCAGCACTCGGGAGGCAGAGGCAGGAGGATTGCTGAGTTCCAGGCTTGCCTGGGCTACATAGTGAGCTCAGGGCCAGCCTGAACTACAGAGCAAGACCCTGACTCAAAAAAAAATATATATATATATAAAACATTTAATTTATAGTTGATTAATTAGACATGCATCTTATATGTAAAGGAGACATGCTATGTGCTTTTAAACACTTCTAAAACAGAAAAAAGTCTTACATTAACCTAAATACAAAAGAATTTTTTTTTTAGTTTTTCTTTTTCTTTTTTTTTTTTTTTCAGTTTTTTTGAGACAGGGTCTTGCTTTGATCCTGAGCTCACTATGTAGCCCAAACTAGCCTGAAACTCACAGCAATTCTCCTGCCTCTGGCTCCCAAGTGCTGGGATGACAGGCATGAGCCACCACACCTGGCATTAAAAGGAACTGCTGTGAGTAATGATTATAGAAAAAGATTAATTAATTCAGTAGGTATTTCCTGACTACTGTGTCGCGGGTACTGTCCTTGCTGGTGAAAGTAGAATGACGACATGGTGAAATAGGTACTCTTTATCTAGTTTAAACATGTGGTGGAGGAGAGAATCGTTAGACAAGTAACTCTATAAAAGAAATGTGAAATTGCAACTTTGGGAACTGAAAAGATTAGAGACGGTGCTCTGCCCTCCCACAGAGTCCATAGTGGAAGAGTTTGACCGGTGCGGGCAGGTCTGCAAGAGGAGGAAGAGTTCAGGAGGCCAAGGGAAGGGAAGAGTGGAAGGGGAAGAATGCGCAATACTGCAAGAACCTCTCGGGGGTACAGGCGGGAGAGGCCGGGCCGGGCATGCAAGGCTGAAGAGGTTTGAGATGACGCCGGGGAAATCGGTGGGGCGGGTAAGTCAAGCCTCGCAGGGCAGAAGGTTGTTTAATAACCGTTTGGAGTAGTAGAATGACCAGCTCCCTCCTTTCTTTTGAACTTCGGGTTGAACCCAGGGCCTTCCCTTTGAGCTACATCCTCAGCCTTTTTTTTTTTTCTTTTTTTTAATTTGAGATGGGTTCTCACTAAATTGCCCAGGCCAGGCTTGAACTTGAAATCCTCCTGTCTCAGCCTCCAAGGGCTGGGATTATAGGAGTGTGCCAAGGGACCCAGCTTCAGATTTGCATTTTGAAGAGATCTCCCGAACTGTAACAGAGGAGGATAAGTTGAATGGGGCAAGACTAGGTTAAAGAGACCGCATCAGATATTATTTCAGTTGTCTAGGAAAAAGAGATTTATGGAGTGAATGGGAAAGGTTTGATCTGAAAAGGAAGGGGTGTCATTTGTGTAAAGACTGTCTTTGAAACCACGTGCGGATAGAAAGCTAGGGAAAATTTTTACAGTGATAGAACTTAGAACCAAACCTGAAGTGAGGCAACAAGTTTCAAGTCATTGACTCCCTTGTGGAATTTGTTAGCCAGTATTTTTCGTTTCTCGTCAGGGATCAGCATCATGTTATGATGGTTCTTAACTGAACTGGAAAGCTGTTCCCTCTTCTGTTCTCTGAGAGGGTTGTCGTCAGCGAGAGTTTTTGTGTTGTTTGTGGGCTTTGGTAGTTAAGTCATTTGGATTTGGAGTTTTTCTTGTGGGAAATTTTGGACACTGGATCCAATTGCTTTAGTAGATAACATAATATTCAGATTTTAAAATTTATTTCTGTCACGGGCCGCAGATTTAGCTCAGTGGTTCCGGCGCCTGCCTCACAAGCGCAAGGTCCTGAGTTCGATCCCGGTAACCACATACAACAATAATGGGCATGGTGAGTCATACCACACACCACAGTGCCGGGCATGGTGGCTCACGCCTATAATCCCCAGCACTCGGAAGGTAGAGACAGGAGGATTGCTGAGTTTGAGGCTTGCCTGGGCTACATAGTAAGCTCAGGGCCAGCCTGAACTACAAAGCGAGACCCTGTCTCAAAAAAAAAAAATTATTTCTGTTAGTTTGCTGAGTTTTCTTTTTTTAAAGAAATTTGCTCATGTCCCTCTTGTCAAATGTGCTGGTACATATAACGTAAGCATCTATAATTGTCATTTCAGCATCCTGTGGATCTATAGAGATGTTCCTTTCATTCTTTTTTTTTTTTTTTTTGAGACAGGGTCTCACTTTGTAGTTCAGGCTGGCTCTGAGCTCATTATAGAGCCCAGGCAAGCCTCGAACTCAGCAATCCGCCTGTCTCTGCCTCCCGAGTGCTAGGACTACAGGCGTGAGCCACCACGCCCAGCACTGTGGTATGTGGTATTGATTGCTGGTGGGCATGAGTCTCCACACACAGCACTGTATGTGGTTATGGGGGATCGAACTCAGGACCTTGTGCTTGCGAGGCAGGCACTGGAACCACTGAGCTAACCCTCCGGCCCTCCTTTCATTCTTGATATTGATCATTTTTATTTTTGCCTTGATCAGTCTTGCTAGGAGTTTACAAACTGTTAATATTTTGGAAGATAAATTCAACTTCTTGCTTTATTTTCTCTGGTGTATTTCTATCTTTTCACTTCATTGATTTGTTTTATATTATTTCCATCTTTCCACTACTTTAAAAACTGATTTTGGTGATTTCCTTTGAAGTTTTACAGATAAGAATCTTAGATTACTGATATTTCAGTTACACCTTTTATAATTTTAGCCTTTAAGATTATACAGTTCCATTAAACTAGTTTCTCCACAAGTTTTTGTCCTTTAAGTTAGAATGCTTGATGACTGATTCTTTAAATACATGGTTCAGGTATAAATGTATTTTGTAACTTCCATACTCAAGGAGATTTCCTACTTATTACTTCGTTATTGACAGGCAATATAGGAGCCCAGTGATTAGGATAATTGACAGGACATAAAAGTTTGTATTGCAAATATAAACAAATAAAAATAATTATGGTAGGGCTGGGGATTTAGCTAAGCAGTTTCAGCATCTGCCTGGCAAGCATAAGGTGCTAAGTTCAATCCCTGGTACCACATACCATGATGCTGGGTGTGGTGGCTCATGCCTGTAATCCCAGTACTCAGGAGGCAGAGGCAGGAGGATTACTGTGAGTTCAAGGTACCTCAGCTACATAGTGAGCTCAGGGCCAGCCTGAACTACAAAGTGAGACACTGTCTCAAAAAACAAAAACAAAAGAAAATCACTGACAGGAAACCAAACTGCCTGGTTTTATGCCACTACTATGTGATTTTTTTTTTTTTTGAGACAGAGTCTCATTTTGTAGTTCAGGCTGGCCCTGAGCTCACTATGGTGCCCAGGCAAGGCTCGAACTCAGCAATCCTCCTGTCTCTGCCTCCCGAGTTCTGGGATTACAAACGTGAGCCACCACGCCCGGCTACTATGTGATCTTGAACAAGTACCAAGCTAAAAAATGGACATAATAATACCTATATCAGCGTTGTTTTGAGGATTAACATAATATCCATAAAAGCAGTTTGAACACCTGGCCCATAATAGATATTATGTTATTATGTAAGTATTTGACAAATTTAAAATAAGGATTTTAGCTTGTATTGTGACCCCCCCCAAAAAGGTTGGTATGATTTTAGGTTTTTGATTTTTTTTTAGATTTGTTTTGTAGCTCAATATTTGGTTACTTTTACAGATGTTCTGTGTGAATGTAAATGAATGTACGTTGTGTAGTTTGATGTGCAATTAGGTGTCTTGTTTTTGAAAGACCAATGTGTTATGAAAAGTTTGCTAGCCAGGGGTGGTGACACAGGCCTGTAACCCCAGCACTCTGGGAGGCTGTGGCAGGAGGATCAAAAGTTTGGTAAGTTTTCTGGGCAATTTAGCAAGATCCAGTCTTAAAATAAGGTAGGGGGAGGAGTGGGGCTGGGGATAATAGCACAAAGCCAAGGCCTTAGGTTCATTTCCTGGTACTGGGAAAAATGCTGAAAGATGGAGGCATCTCATCCTACCTGTTTTTGTTTTGTTTTCTTTCTTTTTCCCTGGATTTCTGTTAAACTAGATGGCGCCACCTAAGGTGTGACTTTCTCCCTCCTAGATCCTAGGGCCTCAGTGGTCCCCCCTATAGCATGGTGTCTTGGCCTGAAGCTCTCTTGCTTTCAGCCCGGGCTTCCATCTCTGCCCGAGCCCATGTTCTCAGTCCCGCACCTGTCACAAGTTCTCTGAGGTCCCAGCAGACCCACGCAGTGGTGGGACACCAGGCGTGATCTACGCTGTTTATCCACCAGGAGGGAATGCAAGTGAATTCATTCTCAGAGAAGCATGAAGGGACCTAAGGCAAGGAAGCAGCCTTCTGTGGGGCATCACCTCAGGGCTTCAGAAGGCAGAGGACAGCAAAGCTGAGGCCTGAATTAGTGTCTTGGAGACCAAGTGACTGAATTCAGGGGGACTTCAGACACTGAGGCCTGCCATGTAGTGGTTTATAAAGCCTCTTTTTTTTTTTTTTTGAGACAGGGTCTCGCTTTGTAGTTCAGGCTGGCCCTGAGCTCACTCTGTAGCCCAGGCAAGCCTCAAACTCAGCAATCCTCCTGTCTCTGCCTCCTGAGTGCTGGGATTACAGGTGTGAGCCACCACACCCGGCTCTGTGCTGTGTGGTATTGATGGCTGGTGGGCGTGAGTCACCATGCCCAGCATTGTATGTGGTTACCGGGGATCAAACTCAGGACCTTGTGCTTGCAAGGCAGGCACCGGAACCACTGAGCTAAATCTCCAGCCCTAAAGCACCTTTTTAAAATTTGAAAAACAGCCAGAGAGCATCACATGCAGTGTGCCAGAGCGGCTGGTTTTGTTACTTTCAAGAGGACAGTAACATATAGTCCCAGCTACTGGGGAGCCTCAGACAGGAGGATCACTCATTCTGCAAGTTCCAGACCAACCTGGGCAATATATTGAGACCTTGGCCAATTGAAAAAAAGAGAGAGAGCAAAAATGAAAACACTAGTATAATTGTCATCCCTTGGTCCCAGGCATGGGTTGCAGTGGGAGTTGCTGTGTTTGGGCCTCAGGCAATCGGGAAGCTACCTTTTGAGTGTCTTCCAGATAGTGCATTTGGTCAGATGAAGGTCCCATGACTCTTAGAGCCCACGTGTGTTTGTGTTTTCCCCTCACAGGGAAGCTCTTCGTGCTGGAGTCCCAAAATGGCTCTCAAGGCCTGGACCTGGAGGCAGCTCGGCTGTCCTGTAAGAGCAGGGGTGCTCACCTGGTATCTGCGGAAGAGTTGCGGAGGGTAGTCCAGGACTGTGCCTTTGCAGTGTGCACCACAGGCTGGCTGGCAGATGGCACCATCGGGTAAGTGGGAACAGCCAGGGCCAGTCCTCCTTTCCAGCTCAACCCTCTTACTGTGAGGGTTCAATAATTATGCTGGGGAGGACTTCAACAGGATAGGTCAAGTGCAATGAATGGGGGCTTTCAGCACATTCTTTTTTTGAATTCTTATTATTATTACTATTTTTTTTTTGGCAGGGTCTTGCTTTGTAGTTCAGGCTGGCCCTGAGCTCACTATGTAGCCCAGGCAAGCCTCAAACTCAGCAATCCTCCTGCCTCTGCCTCCCGAGTGCTGGGATTACAGGTGTGACCCACCAGGCCCAGCACTGTGGGGTGTGGTACTGATTGCTGTGGGCATGAGTCACCACACCCAATATCACATCAATGTATGTGGTTACCGGGATCAAACCAGGGATCTTGCTCTTGCTAGGCAGGCGGCAGAACCACTGAGCTAAATCTCCGGCCTCGAATTCTTCTGCAATAACATTCTTCTGGAGTTATATTACAACTTTTCCCCTTTACTGTCTTATTTTGAATTTTCTCTTTTTTTTTTTTGAGACAAAATCTCGCTTTGTACTTCAGGCTGGCTCCGAGCTCACTATGTAGTGCAGGCAAGCCTCGAACTCAGCAATCCTCCTGTCTCTGCCTCCCGAGTGCTGGGATTACAGGTCTGAGCCACCAAACCCGGCACTGTGGTATGTGGTATGTGGTATTGATTGCTGGTGGGCGTGAGTCTCCACGCCCAGCATTGTATGTGGTTACCAGGGATCGAACTCAGGACCTTGTGCTTGCGAGGCAGGTGCTGAAACCACTGAGCTAATCCTCCAGCCCTAAATTTTCTCTTTTAAGTTACAAAAATTCATTGTAAAATTTTAAGTGATACAAACGTGTAAAATGAGATTCTCTCTTCTTATCCACCTTGGAGGCAATGGCCATTAATCATTTAGTATATGTTCCTTGTATTCTCCTTCCTGTGGCTGCTCACGTGCATGTTGATGTGTAGGAACATGGGACAGAGGTTTTTTTTTTTTTTTTTTGAGACAGGGTCTCGCGTTGTAGTTCAGGCTGGCCCTGAGCTCACTGTGGTGCCCAGGCAAGCCGCCGCGAACTCAGCAATCCTCCTGTCTCTGCCTCCCGAGTGCTGGGATGACAGGCGTGTGCCACCACGTCCGGCATTGTGGTATGCGGTGTTGATTGTTGGTGGGTGTGTCTCCATGCCCAGCATTATATGTGGTTACCGGGGATCGAACTCAGGTCCTTGCGCTTGCAAGGCAGGCACTGGAACCACTGAGCTAACCCTCCGGCCTGGGACAGAGGTTTTGAAACACAGTCACCAAGGTTGGGGTGTGGTGTCAGGGTGATTGGGGTGAAAATAACCCAAGTATGTTATGCATCTGCCAAAATCAAACTCATTTATCAGTTGCACTGATGAATTAATTTTTTTAAATAAAGAAAAATGTAGCGGGCCGGAGGGTTAGCTCAGTGGTTCCGGCGCCTGCCTCGCAAGCACAAGGTCCTGAGCTCGATCCCCGGTAACCACACACAATGCTGTGTGTGGAGACTCACGCCCTCCAACATATCAACACCGCATACCACAGTGCCGGGCGTGGTGGCTCACGCCTGTAATCCCAGCACTGGGGAGGCAGAGACAGGAAGATTGCTGAGTTCAAGGCTTGCCTGGGGTGCATAGTGAGCTCAGAGCCAGCCTGAACTACAAAGCAAGACCCTGTCTCAAAAAAAAAAAGAAAAATGTAAAGGGCCTAGAGAATGGTGTCTGGCCCAGAATAAACACTATGTATTTGTTATTAAAAATATCGAAGGATTGTAATGGGGGAAAAAGAAATTTATCTTCATGATTGAGATTTGAATCTCTATTAAGGATTCCCCTATTACTTAAATAATTAATATTGATTAATAAAAACATAGCCACCAATTCTTTCATGTCACTCCCATCAAGAGGTGTGTTTTGTGTCATCCTGCACATAGCACCATATGGTCTCAGGTGACAGAATATGTAAGAATGACACTAGGTGACTTCTAAGCTTGGGCGGAAAAAGCCACACAGCTCCACCAGAGTCTGGGAAGTCCGTCCTTTGTAGACTTGAGCTGCTCTGTGGGGTCTCACTCTCGGAGGCGGCTGTGCAGTAATGGAACAGCCTCATGTAGGGTCCCTTGCCGACAGCTCCAACCGGTGTCCCAGCCAAAAGCTAGAATAGACTTCCAGAATGTGATCTTCCCAAATCACATCTTCAGACATCTTCCCAGCTGCTATTGGCCCCACTATTGAGTTATTGTTGGCCCATAAGTCTTCCCAGCTCAAGCCTTGGACATAATAAACTGAGCCAAACCATCCCCCCTGTGCCCTGTCTATGTTCCTGACCCATGGGAGACTTGAGAGAAGGAATCCTGGGCTCAGCTGGGAGAAAACCTCCCAGTGGTACTGTTCCTTCTCTTCGGTGATTCTCGGAGAAGGCAGGGGCTCTTCCACTTTCTCCTCTGTGCCGGGGGAACGGCAAAGAGCAAAACAGTTTCCAAGAATTTGTTTGGTCGATGTTGAACCTGGCCTGGATAGCAGGGGCCGTGGAAGACGCACAGCTCTGCCCGCTGAGGCCTCCAAACGTGTGAAGTGTGGAGCGGCAGCTGAATAGAGAGGACAGTGGGGCTCTGGCCAGAGCGACTCATGACTCTCAAGCTGTGGGCCTCTCTCCTTATGTTTTATATCCATGCTCCTTTCCATAATGTAGTCCAGTAAATATTTCTTATAGGTCCATTCCTATCACTTCCTCACATGATTGGGGCATTCAGAGATCCTGAAAGCCAGCCTGAGACTAGGCTGAGGTTTCCCAGACATTGTAAGTCAGTCATTATAAGTCTGGAAAGGTCTGTTTTCTGTGAGTTTGCTATAAGTCAGAGTACAGGGTCTCTGCCTGTTAAGATGATTTGTCTTTATAAGAAAAACATGCAGGACTGGAGATTTAGCTCAGTGGTTCCAGCCCCTGCCTAGCAAGCACAGGGTCCGTGGTTTGATCCCTGGTAACCACATACAACAGTACCGGGTGTGGTGACTTACACCCACCAGTAATCAGTAACACATAACCACATATACTGGGTTTGGTGGCTCAAATCTGTAATCCCAGCAGTCAGGAGGCAGATGCAGGAGGATTGCTAAGTTCAAGGCTTGCCTGAACTACAAAGTGAGACCCTGTCTCAAAGAACAAAACAAAACAAAAACATGCATGTCCTATGTTACTATACAACACAGTAAAGTGTATTATATCCTCCCATTTAATACTTCTGGAACCAAGAAGTATCTGGCCACTGGTATGTACATTTCACTGTGAGTCTTTTCTGCGTGGCTCCCCCAAAACACACACTCTACAAAGCAATTCTTCCACATCTTATAGCTATGACATAATAGATATATGGTAGGTCTGTGTGCCTGTGAATTTATACTGAGTATATACATAAATCCAAAGACGAATGGAGATCTAGAATGATGAATTCAGAGTTGAAAATTTTAAAAAGGATGAGGGATGTAGCTCAGTGCAAAGGCCCTGGGATTCAATCCTCAGTATAAGAAAAAAAAAAAAGCAAAACAGATTATTAGTGAATTGGAAGATATTTCAGAGAGAGAAATCTGGAGTAAGTAACAGAGGGGGAAAATGACAGATATAGAAGGAGGGATAAAAGACAAAGAAGATGCATGTAATTAGAATGCCAATAGGAGAAGAGAAAAAAAAGTGGAGTAAAAGCAATATAAGCATGATTGACACCAGAAGAAAAACGTGAAGCTGGGGATGGTGGTGCACACCTGTAATCCCAGCACTTGGGAGGCTGAGGCAGGAGGATCACCATGAGTATGAGGCAAGCCTAAGCTACATAGTAAATTTAAGGCCAGAAAGCACAGATTCAAGAAGTTTTCCAAAGCCCAACTAGGACACATAAAAAGAATTCTACATTTGATTCCAAATATTAAGGAAAATGAGAAAAAAAAAAAGATTGCTTTCAAAGGGACAATAATAAACTGACATTGAGTGCCCAGGTACAATCAATGTCATCAGACAAAATTACTGTCAACCTAGAATTCGTTACTCAGTGAAAATATCATCCAATATTAAAGGTGAAATGAAGACACTGTCAGACAAAAGTTGAAAGGAATGGGAAAGAGCAAAACAGTTTCCAAGAACTTCTTTTCGTTAGTTTTTGTATTTTATATAGTTCTTAGGGCTGAGGATTTAGCTCAGTGCTGCTGCCGCCTGCCTTGTAATCATATAGGGTCTTGCTGTATTGCTCAGGCAGGTCTGAAACTCATGTTCTCAACCAATTCTCCTCACACAGCCTTCCAAATGTTAGGGCTATAGGTACGTGCCACTGTGCCTAGCTGTCAGGTGAATTTTTTTGTTGTTGTTTGAGACAGGGTCTCGCTTTGTAGTTCAGGCTGGCCCTGAGCTCACTATGTAGCCCAGGCAAGCCTCCAACTCAGCAATCCTCCTGTCTCTGCCTCCCGAGTGCTGGGATGACAGGCATGAGCCACCACGCCCGGCACTGTGGTATGTGGTATTGATTGTTGGCAAGCGTGAGCCACCACTCCCAGCATTGTATGTGGTTACCGGGATCGAACTCAGGACCTTGCACTTGCAAGGCGAGTGCCGGAACCACTGAGCTAAATCTCCAGTCCTGTCAGGTGAATTTTTAAAAAATTATTTGCTGCTTATAAAAGATATTCCTCAATAAGACATGGGACAAAATATAGACTACAGTGGAAATCAGCACATACTTAGAATAGGGTAATGTCAAGAAAATACCCAAACTAATGGAGTGCTACTAAAATTATACCTAGAAAGAAATATGTCACATTCAGTGTTTGTGTTAGAAAATGAATAAAGCTGAATGTTCATGAACCAATGCTCTATCTTAATAAATTTGAAAAAGAATAGGAAAAGGGCAGAATGTTATGAAGTAAAAAATATGCTAGAAGAGACCAACAGTGTATTGCCTCTGAAACTTGAATTGATACCTATGACTTCAACTCAAGCCTTCCTGAATGTCTTCTTGAATGTTGACCTTCGTTTGGGGAGAATGTTTCCATATTGATGCATTTCGTCAAAGCTCATGAATCAGAAAAATATCAGCTGAGTCAGAGCTGATAGCAGAAAAGAATTACTGTTTTCCATTTTCTTCAACACAGAAGTTCTGCTAACACAGTGTCTCCCTTGTTTCAGGACAACCGTGTGTAGCAAAGGGAATGGTGAACAGCAAATCCGAAGAGCTGTTGATGTGCAAATTGAGAACAACCCAGTCCCCGGAGGCATGTTCAGTGCCCTTTGTATTAAAGACGAAGGTCAGTGTCACCGTCTTTGTAAAGATCCTGGAGGGTGCAGCCGTGGCAGTTACTTAGAATTGGTTCGGTAGAAGTCTCTGAGGTGTGGGCTCTCTGAACATGCTTTATGAGCAGACTTCCAAGAACAGCCAATTGGGAAGTGAGGGACTGGAGAGCAAAGGGAGGAGAGGTGCTTTATTAAACAAAGTTCATGGTGGTGGTGAGGTATGGGTAACTTTGGCCTGGTCTCTACAGATGTCTCTGGAGGCAAGGTGAGTGGGAGTGTCCCTACCACTTGTACAGTCAGTCATTAGCAAAGGGCTACCTCAGGAAAAAGAAATTGCTGGGGTCTTCTGGGTATTTTTTTCACCTGTTTGAATAGGCAAGGGGTTCCGGTAGAGGAACAGATGTGGACTAGGGATTCAGTCCAGTGGTGCTACCACCTGACTGGCAAGGACAAGGTCATGAGTTCAATCCCCAGTACCACAAAAAATAAATAAATTTTTAAAAAAGAAGTACAGGGCCGGAGATTTAGCTCAGTGGTTCCAGCACCTGCCTAGCAAGCGCAAGGTCCCTGGTTTGATCCCCAGTAACCATATACAACAGTACTGGGCATGGTGACTCATACCCACCAGCAATCAGTACCACGCCACAGTGCCAGACATGGTGGCTGTCGCCTGTCATCCTAGCACTCAGGAGGCAGAGGCAGGAGGATTGCTGAGTTCGAGGCTTGCCTGAGCTCAGGGCCAGCCTGAATTACAAAGCAAGACCCTGTCTCAAAAAAAAAAAAAAAAAAAACAAGAAGAAGAAGAAGAAGTACAGGTGCCCACCAAAAGCCCCTGGGCATGGGAATGGCCTGGGTCTCTTGGGCAAGGGCAGAGCCCTGGAAACATCTGCTGCAGTTACTGATGTTCCTAACCTGCACCTTCGGTCTCATAGCAGACAGCACACCAAAATGGAAACATCCTTTTTCCCTAGAAGGACTTAGAAAGCAGCTCTTAGGAAGGAAAACTCAACTTCTTCTGGAAAATCAACTTAGTGGTGATAAAGAAGTATCAGGGGGAGCATTTCATAAGCACCAAAATAAGTACACCTTCACTATCAGAAACACGTGCTGTTGAGGGAGACATTCATGCTAAGGAGAAGTCCGTTTCTAAGTTACTAGTCATAGAAATCAGCACAGGTTCTGCTTGGCTGCATGCTACACTCATCTGGGAAGTATTAAAAAATACTGCTGGGCCGGGCATGGTGGCTCATGCCTGTAATCCCAGCACTTGGGAGGCAGAGACAGGAGGATTGCTGAGTTTGAGGCTTGCCTGAGCTACATAGTGAGCTCAGGGCCAGCCGGAACTACAAAGTGGGACCCTGTCTCAAAAAAAAAAAAAAATACTGCTGGGGCTGGGGATTTAGCTCAAGTGGTACTGCACCTACCTTGGAAGCAGAAGGACCCAAGTTCAATCCCTGGTACCACAAAAAAAAAAAAAAACTGCTTCCTGAGTGCCAGCCCTAGAAATTCTATTGCAAATACTTTGGGCATTAAGGTTTAAAAAAAATCATCCCAGTGATTTTAAAGCACAACCTAAGGTTGAGAACCACTTTTATAATGCAGGACTTCCCAAACTTCTCATCATTAGAAATGGCAAGCAAATGCACTTGTGCAAAACACAAGTCCTGCTAGGTGTGCTAGTGCACACTTGTAATCCCAGCACTCAGAGGCTGAGGCAGGAGGATTGTCATGAGGTCAAGGCCAGCCTGGACCACATGGTGAGTCTATGCTCAGCCTGAATTATAGAGTGAGACCTGTCTCAAAAAAAAAAAAAATCCTTAGGCTGCATCCCAGATGAACCAAATCCTCGTCTTGAGGCAAGAGGTTTGAGGAGTTGTAAATGTGAGAGCCCAGAAGTCAGGTGCTACGGAGTCTCCATCCAGGGAAATCTTCATTAGATGATTTCTGTGGAAGAGTGTCCGGGGAGTCTCTTGATCAGTCCAATCAGCCACCATGAGATGTGTCACTGTGATTTGTCACTTTTCAGCCACATAATTAAAATGATCCTTTGAATCACAAGCTTAGGCAGAGTCAGGTCCCTAAGGGAGACAGGACACAGCTGGACGACTATTTTTCCTCAGTGAGCTGAAATACATAGAGCCCTCGCTCTTTCCCCGGATGAGTCGGAAGCATCACTTAGCTCTTGTGATGCAGCATACCATTCCAAAACATAGTGCTCAAAAGGACAGGTGATTCCATTCACGCTGCTGTGGACACCGATTTACGCTCCTCTCCCACTCATCTGGGCTTGCTAATCGGATGATGGTGAGCTGCTGGCTAGCAGGTAGCTGGGCTGGGGGGTGGGGGTGTTGCTGAGCCGTGTGTTCCCCATCGGGCAGCAGTCCCGTCTGAAAGGCCCACCTCGAGGCCATCACACGGGTGGCACGTCAGTATGGACGAACGAATGTGTGTGCCACTTTGCGCACAGCCATAGTGCATGAAGCCAGGGGTTGGAAACATTCGTGTCCTGTAGAACGTGATTTGGTTGAAGCCACGATAGCAACACCATATTTGAGTTGTGGCCAAACCAACATACTGTGCTCCTGATGTATTACACTTAGAAGGACCAATGGATGAAATGATATCACTGCCAAAACCCCCATGGAACTCAGGTCACGCTAACAAAACTGAAATTGGGAGCACCCTACGCTTGAAAAAAAAAGTTAAAGACAAAAGAATGCACAGCTATCTTTCTAGATTTAAATAGCATAAAAGACTTGACAGCCAAATGCAGCGTTTGATCTTGGATCATATGGACTAGGAAAAATTAGCTATATTTGATGAAATTTGAATATGGATTATGAGTTTAAAATAGTATGACATCACTGTTTAAACTTTCTGGTTTTGGTAACTGTATAGCACTTGTGTAAGAGAATATCCCTATCTTAGGAAGTGCATGCCACGGTTTTTAGAGGCAAGGAGACAGCACATCTTCAATATATTCTCAAGTAACTTAAAAAAGAATCATAATTATAAATACACGTGTGTATGTAGAAACACACACATAGAAGCTGCTTCCACTTATATGCATGTGTATATGTGTGTGTGTAGACAGAGAGACAAAGGAGAATGATAAAGACAGGGAAAATTAATACACATTGATGAACCTGGGTTAAACTATTTCCATAAATACGAAATTATATAAAAATTTCCAAGGAAATGACCTGTACACCTCTTCAGATGTATCAATAACAAATAAAAAGAAACTCTCCAACAGTTCCCAGTATTGCACAAAAGAAAACCAAATAAACCCTCCAGAACACAAAAACCCCCGAGGTCCGGGAGCCAAATATGTGATATGAAACCATCCCGTGCTGAGAGAAAGGTGCTAACGCGGATCACTGCAGCCGAGAGCCCAGCCGCGGACCACCGCCCGTGCTCAAAGGCAGAACACCAGTGCTCACTCCCACTAACAGCCTGGTCATTGATGGAGCATTGAGAACACTGAGCGTACTCCCATGAGCAACTTGGTCGTGGACAGACTGACACTGCGTAACTCCTGGTATGCTGTGCGCCATGACTCCACCCACGTACCCCTTAACACAGCGGGCACAGTTGCAGCCGTTACACTCATGTGCATCCGAGGACACTCTGCCTGGCCCGCCCAGCCTTCCCTCCCTGCCCTGTCAGAGGGCCACACCGGGCAGGTTTACGTGGAGAAGGCAGGAGGCTTGTGCTGTAGGGCTATGCTGTAGGCTGTGAGGAGGCTTTGTGTGAGCCATGCCAGTGACTCAGGAAAGTGCGTGGGGGGGTGGGTGAGGGTCACAAGGCTGCTTCTCCCAGGGCTTTCTAGAAAAGCAGCCCATGGTCATTCAGCGAGTTTCGTCCCTGTCCATCTCCTGCCTTCCTTTAGAAAGAGCACATAAACCATATGCGTGGCCTTTCCCCCTTTCCAGTGGAGTTGCAGCTTTCTTCAGTACACTCTTGGTTGATAGCACTGTCGGCAGGGAAAATGTGATTGCTGATGAAGATGTAGTGGCGTGGCAGGAGTCAAGGAAAGCATACCGGGCCATAGTTTCATGAGTGTGTGCATGTGTACGTGTGTGTGGTGCAGCCCAGTGCAATGCCAGTGCACACTCTTGTGCAGATTTCCC
Organism: Thryonomys swinderianus; assembly: GCA_004025085.1. Lineage (NCBI taxonomy): Eukaryota > Metazoa > Chordata > Mammalia > Rodentia > Thryonomyidae > Thryonomys > Thryonomys swinderianus. Next base: position 18,514 of record PVIC010015213.1, read on the forward strand.
CAGAGGTTGCCTCTCGCCAGTAAGGGCCTTGGGTGACATGAAGAATGAAGGGTGGTAATCCAAAAATGGCCAACCTGTGCCTCAGCCAGAGCCCAGAGGAAAATTAAACCTGAAATATTCAGGAAGCTTCCTTCTGCGTTTCTGTGTTGAAGTAAAGTTCATCACTACTGTAGACTTTTCTCATTTTCCCTCCAGTATTTTTATTTCACTGACAGTGAATTTCCAGCCCAGTGGTGATCTCACTTAAACTAATAAGTGAAGTTATTTTTAACCAGCTGGATGCTGATGAAATAAGCTGCCTCCGCCGGGGCTTTCTGGCTTTGCTTCTCTTGGCCGCTTGTCCACAGGGTCGCCGACTTGGGGTCTGCAGGCTTCCAGTTCTTTCCCCTCTGTCAGTAGTACCACAAGGTTCCACTCTGCGTGCTTCTGTTTCTTCCGCTCGAGACACAGCTGGCTTTGCCACTCTTCCCACCAGCCGCCCTCATCTTCTCCACACAGTAGTCTTCTTTTCCCACTGTATTCTTTTTCTACATAATTCACAGTCACAAATATTTCCCTAAAAAACTGCAGTGAATCATTTCCTTTATGTCCTAAGGAAGAGAGCTGTCTACTCATTCATCTTTGAGAATGATCCGAAACTTTTGATTTATATATTTTTTTGTACTGGGGATTAAATCTTGGGCCTCACATGTGCTAGGCAAGTATTTTGAGCCACATCCCCAGCCTAGAGAATTTTTTTTTTTTTTTTTTGCTTTTTGGAGACAGGGTCTTGCTCTGTAGTTCAGGCTGGCCCTGAGCTCACTATGGTGCCCAGGCAAGCCGCCGCAAACTCAGCAATCCTCCCGTCTCTGCCTCCCGAGTGCTGGGATTACAGGCGTGAGCCACCACGCCCAGCATTATATGTGGTAAACCGGGGATCGAACTCAGGTCCTTACGCTTGCGAGGCAGGCGCCGGAACCACTGAGCTAACCCTCCGGCCCGCCTAGAGAATTTTTGAAAGCAGCCACTCCCCAGGGCTACCTGGAGGAGACTCTGCCTCAGGAGTGCCTGGTGGGGGGGTGGGGGATGGGAGGTTCCGGCTGTGAACACAAGACTGAAACCATTTAATTGCTTTGTTTCAAGCAGCTGTTAGAGCGTATTTAGTTCGAGGAGCATATTAGTTTCTCAAGGCAATTTGAAAGGATTCATCATCATCGCCATTGACGTGGTGTTGGTCATTTATTTGGCCAGAGACATAGGAAGATCATTGCTCATACTTGTGTGTACTTCACAGATGGTAGACAAAGAGAGGACTCGTCTCTGCCCTTGAGTTTACAGTATATCAGGATGGGTGAGAAAGGAACGCATTTCCATGACACAAAACAGAAGGGTAACTTGGGAGTGAGGCAGGAGCAGTCGAAGTAGAATCTGATGAGGACAGCGCAGGACAGGACAGAAAGAAAGAAAGAACAGGAGAATCCATGGGTGTGATTGGAGACTCCGTGGTCCAGAGAGGCCAGCTCTGGATAAGCCCTTGTTCTGAGGCACCAGAAGAAAGCCATGTTTAGAACATTCCAGTGGCTGCTGGGCAGGTCTGAGGTGTCCACTGGGGGCAGCCCAGATGATCCCCTGTAGCAGTGAGGCTGCCTCTCATGCTCCCACACACCAGGCACGGATGATCTCAGGTCTTGTTTTGCTAGAACAGAGGTTTCTCACTACAAGAACGTGGGCCGGACCAGTGGGCTGACACGTAAACAGCCAATTCCTAGGAAGGCCGGGGGCAGCCAGAAGAAGGTGGCCAAAGGGTTCTTGTACCACCGGAGCAGACAGCTCTGTGATGTCTTTGGACTTGGAGCCACGGGCACCAACAACCAGGACAGACATCTACAATCCTGTGCTGCTTGAAAGAACTGGGGCTGCACTCTATACTGGTTAGGGTATTAGAGTTAGGATTAGAGTTAGGATTTTATTGTATGGAGTACATGTTAGAAATCCACAGCCCTGCCTTGCAGACACACGCATGAGTGCACCAGGGGCCACTTTTTCCTAAAGTTCTGCTGAACTACTGAGGGTCTATGCAGCCTTCAAGCAGACCTAAAGATACTTTCCTTTGTGCTATTTCACAACAGCCTCTGGTGCTGCAGGAGACACTTAATAACAGTCCGTCCCTCATTTTCCTACAAGGAGTCTTTATGTGGCTCAGAGTTCTGGAAGAAGGAAGAAAAGACCGAACAAGGTGTGCTCCGTGTAGAACAAAGACCACACACAGGTTCACAGCACTTTTATCAGAAGAATTGTAGGACTTGTCTGAATCCTGGCAGTGATTTGTAGAGACCCTGAGAGGTAAAAGTTACCTAAGGCCATAGTTAACAAAACTAAAATGTGGATTGTTCGGATTCCAAAGCCCCGGGTGTCTTCTGCCCCTCACACAGCATCCCGTGGGAGCGCCCCACGCCGTTCTCCGTGCGAGGTGCTGCCCCAGAAGCCTGCGCGGTCACGCACAGTCGCAGTGGCTGAGTAGCCATCCTCCCGCGAAGCTGGGGCCTTCCTAGAATGTGTTTGGGGCTCCCAGCTTCCAGCAGCTGTTCTGCTTTTGTTTCATGATACAGACACCCGGCCTTTCATGCTCCTCTGTCAAGGTGAGCTGACAGGAGCATCGTGGTCGTGGAGGAAGCTGCGTGCCGAAGGGGCAGCTTGGGGGCTCCACGCGGGGTCGGGGAGGCGTCCGGTGGCTGCGCAGTTGTGGCCTCTGTCCCCTGCAGGTGTAGGAGGGCCTCGTTCGGTCCACCCGTCGCAGTTTCATCCAGTTTCCCTCAGATTTCAGAGTCTTCCTTGGTAGGATTGATTGCACTAGCAGTGGAGGAATCACTGAGCAGGGGTAACGCCAGGAGAACCCTAAGATGGTGGCACAGCTCACCGAAATGCCTTCCAGGCGCCAGGACTGGGGAAGAGGAAAGGGCAGAGTCTACGTGTACAGTATGACAAATACCTTGACGGTCCTCCTCAGACGGCAAGCTTTGAATACCAGGGTTACAGCCCAGCTCCATGAAGCGGGGTGCTAGGAGAAGCGTCTGTGACCTTGTCTTCGGGACTGCAGTGTGTGTGGGAGGGGCTGGGAAGCAGGAGGCCGTTCAGACCGTCGGGGACAGAGGCGGAATTACCTTCTGGACCGACTGTTAACAGAATCTCCTAGTGAAGGGGCCTTTACTTTCCACTTGTCATTCTCCTCTACTAAGTGAATGCCTGAGCATTTAGGAGAAAGAAGGAAAGAAAAAAGGGAGGAAGGAAGGAGAGGGAGAGGAGAGAAGGAAAGAAGAAGCAGTGATTAGAATGGATGGAGCATGTCTGAGTCCACTTGGGCTGCTCTGACTGAGTATCATACACTGGAAGCTTATAAACAACAAAAAATTAATTCTCACAGATCTAAAGTCCAAGATCAAGATGTTGGCAGGCTAATGTCTGTCTGATCAGGGTCACTTCCTGGTCATAGACGGCCATCTTCTTGCTGAATCCTTGCACTGCAGAAAGCATATAAGAGCACTCCAGGTACTCTTTAATAAGGGCACCAGTCTGCTGATGAGAGCACCTCATAATCACCTGCCAAAACCCTGCCTCTTCACCACACTGGGAGTTAGGACTTCAACATACAAACTTAGGAGGGACACAAACATTCAGTTTATAGCATTCCACCCCAGTCCTCTCAATTTAGTGACCTCCTCACAAACAATATATTATATCCCAACAGCCCAAAGGTTATTGACTCATTCCAGCATCAACTCAAAAGGCTAAAACCCAAAGTCTCATCTAAATATCTACGGTAAAAGAAGGTTCCATTCATCCTGAGGCATATTTTTTTCTGTGACCTGTGAAACCAGATGAATTGTATACTTCCAGTACAGTTCTGAGACAGGTACAGACTGAACATTCCCATTCTGAAGGGGAGAGCACAGGAAAACAAACAAGGGGCAACACATTCCAAGTTAGCCCAAGTGACAAAGTCTGAGTGAGGATTTGAGAACAGTCCTCTTGGGCTGGATGCCCGGCCTTCCAGGCACTCTGGGGTGGACAAGCCACCCTGTCACTCACTGAAGGACTGTAAGTTCCAGGCCAGCCTGGGCAACTTAGCAAGACCTGTGTAAAAATAAAATTTCAGAAAGGTGTGTAGCTCAGTGGTAGATCACCGCCCCCCCCAGCATGTACAGGGGCTGGCATGCGACAGAGAAACCATCGAGCAGCTTCGTAGGTCTGTTTGGATGGTAACATTGTGTTTCCCACAGTGGTCCACATGGCATCCCTTTTCATCATTAAAGTAGTCCTGAAGGGAGGGTATTACTGTCTTGATTCAGATGAAGAAATTGAAGAACAGAGAGGGTTGGTGTCTTGCCTCTGGTCACTGCTCCTGGAAGGAGCATATGGAAAGAAGCTCTTGGCCCATAAACATTCCTGTCCCCTTCTTCCCAGTTCTATGCGGGACGTCCCCAAGGCCAGTCACGTCTGATGCAAACATCACCACCATTTTTGTTGACGATGAACCTGCAGCTCTAACTGTGGGCTTGGCATGTGCTTCAGATTCTCAACTTGGGGAACGAAATAAGCATAGCTGACATCTGTTAGAGAACCATCTGTGTCGTCTGTGTTCATTAATCTCCTTAAGACTGCAGGGAATATCATTATCATGATTTTGCAGATAAGGAAACTGACTGAGGCACAGCGAGGATAAGTAACTCACCCAGAGTCCCATAGCTGAATAAGGGATCAAAAGCTTCAACCCACATGCTAGAGGACTTCTGTCTTCTTTTCACTCTTAAATAGTTGTCTTCACGAGGACTGCTATTTCAGCTGAGGTTATGACACCCATGTTTCTGTGACCCCGTCTTCCACCCAACCCAGAATAGTTCTTAGTTATGCTGATAATTATTTGGGTTTTTTTTGTTTTTATTTTGCTGTATTGTGGACTAAACCCAAAGCCTCATACATGCGAGGCAAGTGGTCTACACTGAGCATCACCTTTAGCCCCCATGCTAGTAATTATTAACCAGGATCCTTATTATTTTCAAAGTGTTTCTATATGAACATTATAAACTATATGGTCCCTCTAGCTATTATCAATAAAAGGTTGATTAGAAGTCAATCTCCTCTGGCAACTCAGCCATCAATAAGGAGAGAGACAGTCAAGGGTGGAACAGTTATACATGGACGTCTGCACCGTGCCCTGATCTCAGGAAAGGTTCATTGTTGGAACCAAGACCACATGACAGACTGGAAATGCTGCCCTTGCTTGTGCTGGAGCCCTGGGAGTCTCAAGGCAGATGACCTGTGTTGCCACCACAAGTTGAAATGATTCTTTGCTGTACTCACAGACCATAGCCCGACGTAAAAGTTTGCGTTCATCAATAATCTGTGTTCCCAACTCTGCCAGTCTCTTCTCACCTTGAACCATGTCGCCATTATTGGTCATTATCAATAATGGGCAAATATGGGCTCATAGTTTATTTTCTTATAACCCATTTTGTTTTCCCTTTTTTTTTTTTTTTTTTTTTTTTTTTTTTTTTTTTTTTTTTTTTTTGCTTTTTGGAGACAGGGTCTCACTTTGTCGTTCAGGCTAGCCCTGAGCTCACTATGGTGCCCAGGCAAGCCGCCGCGAACTCAGCAATCCTCCTGTCTCTGCCTCCCGAGTGCTGGGATTACAGGCGTGAGCCACCACGTCCAGCATTGTGGTATGTGGTGTTGATTGTTGGTGGGCGTGTCTTCATGCCCAGCATTATATGTGGTAACCGGGGATCGAACTCAGGTCCTTGCGCTTGCGAGGCAGGCACCGGAACCACTGAGCTAACCCTCCGGCCCTTGTTTTCCCCTTTTTAATGGCCCCACCCGGCATTCAGTTGGAGTTTAGCCTTTATGTGGCTGTATTTAGGTAAGAAAGTTGGGCATTCATCTACCATAATTGCTTGAAGAACAGTTTGAAAGATCATCGGTCTCCAGCTATTTACATGGGAAATGAAACTTATTTTTATTTATATGTCTGTTAAGATCCAGTCACGTAGTGCTAGGCAAGGCATGAGCTTGTTTAACTCTAGTTACGGCCCTGAGAGATGGGTATCGTTAGCTCCACTTTATATTTTAATAAATTTTCTTATTATAAACCCTTTTGGTCTCTGTCCGCTGACACCTCACCCACTGTCCTTTCTTCTTTCTGCCCTCCACTGCTTTCTGGCATTTGCCTCAGCATGGAAGTGAGACAGACTGCTCTTACCAAAGTTACTGGTAGTTTTCCTTTGTACAGACAGTGACCATTTCTCAGTGTGCATTTTGCTTGATACTCCTGCATCCTTACATACTTGACCACACATTCTTCATTTGAACACATTTTCCTTGGGCATGCTTTGAATCTACTTTGAATCTTTGGCTCCAGGGATGTCTTCCTGCTCACCTTCCTAGGGCACTGACCTGGGCCCTCACCTCCTGTCAACAGATGCTCCAAAGATTTCAGATGTCATCTAAATGCTCAGCTACTAATCATTTCTCAAGCTTGGATCTCTCCCAAAAGCCCTAGATTCCATATATCCCACTCTTATCGACACATCCCCCAGCCTCTTAACTCCTTAAATCCAATGTATGCACAGATCACTTGACATCCCTGTGCCGTCACCCTCAACACAACATCTTTCCAATAAAAAGTTCTGTAAAAAACTCTTATGTTAGGGTTCTTGAGAGGAACTGAATCAGCAGAAAAATATATGTATAATTAAGCAAGGGGATTTATTAGGTAGGCTTACAGGATCAAAGACAGAGTCCACAGTGTCTGTAGGGTCAGAGGCAGATGAATGCATAATACCCCACTCCACACCAGAGAGCTGAAGGATCCAGATGCTGCTCCCTCAAGAAGACAGAAGCCACCAAACGAGAAGAATCAAGGATACAGCACCAGTCTGAGGTAAAAAACCTGGAAGCTTGCGGTAGGGTGGCCAGGATGAGCCTGGTTGAAAGGCTGAAGAAACTGAAGACTGAGGTCCAGAGGCAATGGTGAAGATTGGAGCTCTTCCAAAATGAGAACACTCTCTTCTTCTTTCCCTTTTTATTCCATCCAGATTGCAAAGCCTGCTGGTTGGTTCCACCCATATCTGGGGTGGATTTTCCCTGAATTTGCTGGCCTACAAGTCAATCATCCCGACGCTCAAAGAACCATGCTTTCCTAACCTGCTAGACATTTCTTAATCCATCCAAGTAGCCATATCACAACTAATGGTTATCAGACTTCTCAGTGTCTCCCAAATCCACCTAATTCCTGTCACCTGGACCTCACTTTGGCTCCAGCGTTGTGTCCTGGAATGCTTGAATAGATTCAGGCTCTCTCACCCCCACCTCCTCTACGCTGCACACCGATCTTTCTAAAGCCAAGGGGGTCATGTTATCTCCTGCTTTCAATTCTTTGCTGGTTCCCTGTCCTCTTCCACATTCCAGATTCCTTCCCTGGTCCTTTCAGCTCTCGTGCCTGCCTTCCTCTGGCCCCTCTGGTTGCAGCTCCACCTGTACGGTGTGCCCCAGTCTTACCAGCTTGTTCTGTTTCTCTAATAACAAGAGATTCTGATACCAAAAAGCACTTGGCACCAACACACCAAAAAGCATAAAACAAGACATTAAAGCATATTAAATTGCTTGAGCAGAGACAGACATTCTGACTCGACAGTCCCTGTGTGCATGAGGAAGGGAGCTAACAGGATTTTGAAGTAGCCACCTGATAGGAAGCAAGCAGGCAGCTGCACCTGGTGGTAGTAAGAGAGAGAAAGAAAACAAATGGTTAATCCAAGGGGTAAACGGGTACACTGCAAGGTGAGGAAGCTGGAAGCCAGGAGGAGACGCTGTAAAAGGCCTCCTTCGTGTGGCACTCTTCTGTGTGGAGTAGCCTCCTCTGCTGCATCTGTGCTTCTTCCTGTAGTATATTTTAGTTGACCTTGAAACATCCCACCTATGATTCCTATCTGCATGTGGCTAAGCGCTCATCCTGGCTGGTCACACTTCACTGCAAAGGCTAAAAGCACCAAAACAGACCTTATGTACGTGTATATAGCAAGGATAAAAGGACAGATGGGTTTTCCAATAATTAGTACTGGGTTAATTGGTCAAAACTTTGGAAAAATAAGATCATTTTGCTGATAGAGATTTCTCATGGGTTGAAAGGAAAAGGTAAAGGCCACCAGAGAAAAAGTATTTTGAAGAAACACAGTCAGTCAATACGTATTTTATACTCTCACTAGTTAATTCCCATTATTGTGTGATACCAGTTCTTTGTCCCGTAAAATTGTGAAGGTTTACCAAGAACGATAGCATTCATTGTTCTAAGAGAAATATGTCACTGGTAGGAAAATAAATTCTTAAACATTTATACTCATCTTGGAAGAATCATAGCCTTTAAAGACATACACCCTCTTAATCCTTTCATTCCATTTTGAGCATTTTATTCTAAGAAAATTGGGGATTGGGAGTGTCACTCAGTAATTAAAGCATGTGCTTAGCATGAGAGAGGCCCCGGGTTCAATCCCATCTAAGCAATGACAGCATTAGCCATGAGGAACTCCGCGTGGATTGTACCAGAGGACATGCCCTCTGCCTTCTGAAGGTCTGATAACCAGGCGGACAAGACAAACTGACAAGAAACAGATTAACAGCAGAAAAGAAAAGTGAATGCCACACCCCAGTAAGCTTTGGAGCCCGGTAGAGGGGCGGAGAGGAAGGATGTAGGCAGTTTAGGGGAGCATAAATTGTTGTGCCCAAGTCCCACCGAGACAGTCCCTCAGGACACGACATGATCTTAAAGTCCAACCCAAAGCTTTATTACTCAGCTGAGGGCCATCCTTCCATGTGGAAGAAGGCGCCTGCTTGGACTAACACGCAGTATTTAAAGACAAAATTTACCACTCCACCACCTGTTACCCAGACGTTTCTATGCAAAAGTGATTAGGTCATTCTATCGTTAAAGTGCAGAAGCGAGTCCTTACAGAAGCCAATAGCAACGACTAGATCACTGGTTCGCATGGGTTGGGTGGACAGTTCCCCAGGGGACAAGTTCCTGGTTCAGAGGGAGGTTACAGGGCACAAGTGGAGGTTTTTAACAAGATGGCTGTTTTTATGCCAAGCTGGGTTTTACAAAATGACTTGAGGGTGATGAACAGGACCTCAGAAGAATAGATGATATTTTAGACAATGTTTAACTTTTAGTTTCCTTTCCTGGGCAATATGCTAGACTTCCTTGATTGCGGAAATTTTCAGGGATGGTATTCATGACAGTTCTTTTTGGATGATCTGACTTTCTGCTGCCCCCCAGGTGTGCCTAGTCCTAAGTAATCAGCACACCGGAGTGGCATGTTTTGGCATAACCTCTCCTGAGTTCCTTCAGTGTGAGGCATGGTGACAAGCCAGCCGGGTGGTGAATGCTTGTTAATCCCAGCACGTGGGAAGCTGAGGCAAGAGGAGCACCAGGAGTCCCGGGGCAGCCTGGACTCGAGCAATCTCCTTCACCCTAGAAGCTTCCCTGAGCCCCTCCAGCTGAACAGTGAGTTCAAGGCCAGACTGAACTACGTAGTAAGGTTCTGTCTCAAAAAAAAAAAAAAATCTAAAAAACCCCTGAAAAGGGCCAGAGATTTAGCTCAGTGGTTCCGGCGCCTGCCTTGCAAGCGCAAGGTCCTGAGTTCATACCAGTAACCACATACAATGCTGGGTGTGGTGACTCACACCCACCAGCCATCAATACCACATACCACAGTGCCGGGCATGGTGGCTCACGCCTGTCATCCCAGCACTCAGGAGGTAGAGACAGGAGGATTGCTGAGTTCATGGCGGTTGCCTGGGCTACATAGTGAGCTCAGGGCCAGCCTGAACTACAAAGCGAGACCCTGTCTCAAAAAAAAAAAAAAAAAAAAAAACAGTGACAAAGATGCTTATTATTTACTAGAGAAAAAATGCAAAATTGTGTTCTGACCATAGGTGATTCATGATGGTACATTTTACAAACGGAATAATCTATAGTCATTTACAAATGAATTAAAATAATAGAAATACTTGTTGATAGAAAATTTTGACAATACAAATTTAAATTAACAAATCGATAAAAATGATGTCACCCCATGTACGTAAAGCAGAAAGTTTGGTATCTGTAATTTTAGCACTCTGGGATGGCAAAACAGGAGGATCACAAATTCAAGCCCAGCCTGGGCAATTTAGCAACTTAGTGAGATACTATTCAAAAATTTTTCTAAAATTTAGAAAACCAGGCATGGTGACACATACCTATAATCCCAGCACTCAGGAGGCTGAAGTAGGAGACTCTTGGTGAGTTCGAGGCCAACATGAGCTACATAGGGTGTTTAAGGCTGATTTGAACTACTTAGGGAGACCAGTCTCAAAAGACAGGCCAGGGATTTAGCTCAGTGATTCCAGTGTTTGCAAGGTCCAGAGTTTGATCCCCAGTACCACATACCACAATGTGGGCATGGTGACTCATGCCTGTAATCCCAGCACTCAGGAGGCAGAGGCAGGAAGATTACTGAGTTCGAGGCTTGCCTGGGATACATAGCAAGATCAGGGCCAACCTAAAGTACAAAGCTAGACCCTGTCTCAAAACAAAAAAGGACTTGGGGGTATAGTAGCTCAGCGCAAAGGCCCTGGGTTTCATCCCTAGTACAAAAGAAAATAAATAAATTTTTTTGAAAAAGTAAAACCCATATTAACATTGGTGAGGTCCAAAATTTTTCCTCCTATTGGCATATTTTAAAGCAAATTGCAGACATTACAGCATATTATTTCCTTCCATAATATTTTTAAAGTGATTTTTTTGAGGAAGGGAAACTCAGGAAACTATGTAAATTTCCATATAATAGCAATTAATTTAGGATTCTTAATTGTCACAAGTATGCATGAACATGCAAATATGCTAATGCTCCTAGAAGACCTGAAAGTTAGACGCCACTCTTTTAAGGCATGGATCCTTGTGAATGCAGTTTCCCTGGGGAGAAATTGTGAATAATTTTCAACCATTTATCTTCCCACATTGAATAGACTGCATATTTTCTGAGAGGAGGTATTTTCTTAATTATTTCCTGAAGGTATAATTTACTTCCACAAAACGCACAGGTGCAAAGTTAACAATTTAGATAAAGGTGTACACCTGTGTCATCAACACCCAATCAAAACAGAACTTTTCCTTCACCCTAAAAACTTCCCTGAGCCTTTTCTCAAGAGTCTCCTGCCTGTCCTTCCGTGGGCAATCTCTGTTCTACTTCTTATCATCATATATTAGTTTTGCTTTTTTTTAAAGAATGGGTTGTTTTTTGGGGGGGTTTTGTATGTTTTGTTTTGTTTTTTTGAGACAGGGTCTCACTTTACAGTTCAGGCTGGCTCTGAGCTCACTTTGTAGCCCAGGCAAGCCTCAAACTCAGCAATCCTCCTGCCTCTGCCTCCCGAGTGCTGGGATGACAGGCGTGAGCCACCACGCCCGGCTAGAATAGGTTGTTTTTTACCTAGAGCAGTAGTTTTCTGAGGATGTTCCCCAGCACCACCTGAGAATTTGTTGGAAGTGTAAATTACTGGGTGCAGCCACTGAGCCAGAACCGAAGCAGCACAGCAGGTGTTTCCACACACCCTTTTGGTGATTCTCATGCACGTTCCTCTTTGAGAACCACTGAGGAAGAGCGTTTAAGAACTACAGATCAGATCGGGTGGAATGGAGAAGGCAGTACAGGTGTGTACCGGCTCAGTAGGTGAGAACTGGAGGGGGATCCTTCACACAGCTTAGGTAACACTGCAAGGATGGAGAAAAGGTCAAATGTTTTTGTTAGAATTTCCTCATCTTTGGTTTGCGAAATATAGTGGAGGTTTGCTGGCCCTTTAGAATGTCAGAGGTCACATGGAAGCTCTATAGTTTTAAAGCATCCATATCATTTCATATAACTACTAACCTCTGTGGAAACATCAGTTATTAAAAGCTCCCAGGCTGGGCCAGAGATTTAGCTCAGTGGTTCTCATGCCTACCTAGCAAATACAAGGTCCTGAGTTCGCTCCCTGGTAACCACATACCACAGTACCGAGTGTAGTGACTCAGACCCACCAGCAATCAATACCACATAACACAATGCCAGAGATCGTAGCTCACAACTATAATTGCAGCACTTGGGAGGCAGAGACAAGAGGATTGCTGAGTTCAAGGCTTGCCTGGGCCACATAGTGAGCTTAGGGCCAGCCTGAACTACAAAGTGAGACTTTGTCTCAAAAATAAATAAATAAAATAAGCTCTCAGGCAGATGTACCCTTTAAAATTAAAAAATCGGTCAAATAAAATGTGTTTATTAGTATGCATTTGTTGGACAGACAGATCTTTCATCAACCTTTCTTTTGGGGGGGGATAGGGTCTTACTTTGTAATTTAGGCTGGCCCTGAGCTTACTATGTAACCCAGGCAAAACTCAAACTCACAGCAATCCTCCTGCCTCTGCCTCCCAAGTGCTGGGATTTTAGGCCAGACACAGCATGCCCAGCATTGTGGTATGTGGTTTGCAAGGCAGACGCTGGAACCCCTGAGCTAAATCCCCAGCCCTTTTTTCTTGGGAAGGGAAAACAATAGTAATTGATGTTGACATGGTTGAAATCCAGCTCTAAGGTCTGAGAAACCCGTAAACCACAATTTCAACCTACAGAATAATTGAGAAATAGTAGAAGACTAGTAAATTTACCAAATATCCAATTCCCTGTCACTGTATAGCTAGCAGTTTTCCATGTCTCTCCCTTGTGAAGTCTGAAGTGGGAAGATCAGGGAGAGAAAGTAATTTGAGCTGCACCTGGATACGATGGTGCTTTTGGTACATGTGTGGTTGTGTTAATGTATGGAATTGTTGTCCTGAAACTCCCAAATCACACCAGCTAAGAAATAGCATGTTTCCTGACTTGAACATTTGTGGGAAATCCAGAAACATAGGGTATGTGGACCCAGACTCTCAGGAGCATGACTGTGGTTTTCCTGACCCAGATTCTAGGCTTTCTCAGTCTGGAAATTGTCACTCTAAAGTAACTATGCTCTAAAGGAAATATGAAAATAATTTATTCCGAGGCAAATGAGTGAGCATGGCCAGGAAACATGGATTCAAGCTACCCTGAGTGACATATCCCATTGTGGAGGAGGTTACATGAACTTTTATAGGCACAGAACAAAAGAAAACCATGAATCAATGCATTTGCAAAATGTGTGGGCAGGGTCCTCAGGGAGGTGTACTACATGCAAAGCAGGGGAGATCCTTTTTACAAGACCCAGGTGTTTTCAAGGTTGGTGAAACTAGAGGTCTGTCAGGCTGATAGGTTCCAAGAGTTTCATCTAGTAGGAGGATGTTAGGTCAAATACAGAGGTTGATATTAAAATGTCTATTAAATGGAAGATAGCCCAAGATAACTATGTCTCTTTACCTGTAAGGTTTCAGCTCACCACAGGAAGAGTGTTTTTAGTCAGCTAAGATCTGACTGCAGGCTCTTTAATACACATATGACTTCTCTTGAAAATGTCAGTTCACAGCATTAACCCCGAGGGCAAGGAGATCTGATGAGTCTGGTGGAGTGTGAATTTGGGCTAAAGTTCCGCTTTACTGCTCCTGGGTTTTCCTTCCAAGGAACTGGTGTTATGTTCCGTAGAGAGCTGTGTAAGAATGAAAGTATTGCCGGGCGTGGTGGCTCACGCCTGTAATCCCAACACTCGGGAGGCAGAGACAGGAGGATTGCTGAGTTCGAGGCTTGCCTAGGCTATATAGTGAGCTCAGAGCCAGCCTGAACTACAAAGCGAGACCCTGTCTCAAAAAAAAAAAAACAAAACAAAACAAAAAAACAAAAGAATGAAAGTATTTATTGATCCTTGGGGAGTGTTTGATGAAGAGTCTCCATTTGTCTGTATTTAGATACTGAAGAAGAAAAAAGGGGCATTCAGGGGGTCATAGGCAGCAAAGGCTGATGTAGAGGAAAGATGAGACTTTCATCCTGAAATGCCAGCTAGAGGTCCATTTGCCTGACTTCGTGATGGCTGATGACTTCCGTTTATTCTTCACAGGATGCCCTGGGATATTGTCCCCACCCCCATCCCTGCACACTGTGAAGGGTGACTTTAAATTGTGGCAAGTTTAGGAGAGTTGTTTGTCCTTATTTTTGCATAGTTGAAATGTAATCAAAGTGTTTTGGGTCAAACATGAGTCATTCTGTGCTGCCTTCCTGAAATTATATATATATATATTTATTTACTTATTATATTTATATTTATTTAAATATAAATTTGTATTTATACAAATATATAAATATATATATATTTTTTTGTATATCCTTGGTCCGTATCCTTGAAAAACCTCTCATGTTAAAGCTAATGGTAAATCTCTTTGAGAATGTGCTACCAAAAGTACAAGCTGTCAGGGCAATTGGGGTGGCTTAAAGCACAAGATGTATTTTCTGTTTTTATCTTTTCTTAGCATATCTGCTTTTAGGCGTGCACTTCTTAGGTAATTTGAATACATAAGGACTAAAGGAAAGCAGTGTGTAAAATTAGAAGGGAAAAATCTGAATCTGAAATTATTTCCTTTTTTGAAAAAAAATCACTGCATCACTTTAATGCAGAATTTCTACTTCTACAAGTATATCCTAAAGAAACAAGATATATACAAGAATATACATATGAGGCTGTTATTGTAGCACTGTTGGTTATTATGAAAATTGAGATCAATATAAGTATGTGCTAATGGTTAAGTAATATGTCCTACAATCTAGCCTTTCAAAAGAGTGAAGTTTGTCATAGTTATTTTTCTCACTGCTGAGACAAAATGCCCAACACCCAAAGTTAAAGGAGAAAAGATTTATTTGGGTCACATTTTATAGAGATTTTAATCCGTAGTTAGCTGGCTGCAAGTCAGGGTGGCCTGACAGAGAGACATGAAGGAATGAAACAGTCCATGGCAAAGCAGGGCAGGCAGAAGAGAGCAAGCAACAATAGCAGTAGAAGCAGCAGCAGCAGCCTGCCTCCCACTTTTATCCTTTCCTGGTTATCCACCTTTTGTGGTATTAAGCAGACCTAGGGTGGGCTTTCCTTCATCCTAGCATCGTATCCTTAATTCCATCATCACATACCCTACATTTAGCCACCTCTGAAAAAGCCTTTCCTATGACTGCATGACCCTTCAGAGGGACATCTAGTCACAAACCATAACAAGGTTCATTCTAGTACTAATGCAGAAAAACCTCTGAAATATGAAAAAGAAATTTTAAATCACACTTCTGGTTTCTGGCCTGGCATGTAGACAACTTTGAAGCACCACCCTGCCCCAAAAAAGTTAAAAAATAAAACTCCTTTGGGCCAGAGCTTTAGCTCAGTGGTTCAGGGGCCTGCGTAGCAAGCGTAAGGTCCCTGATTTTGATCCCCAATAACCACCTACAACAATACTGGGCATGGTGACTCACACTCACCAGCAACCAGTACCACATACCATGGTGCTAGGTATAGTGGCTCATGCCTGTAATCCCAGCACTCAGGAGGCAGAGGCAGGAGGATTGCTATGAGTTTGAGGCTCGCCTGTGCCACATTACATAGTGAGCTCAGGACCAGTCTGAATTATAAAGCAAGACTGTCTCAAAAAAACAAAAAACAAAAACCTCACATCATTGTTTATGTTAACACCCCCAAAATGAAATACCTTAATATAAATCTAAGAAAAGACATCAAGATCTGTATGAGAAAAACTATAAAACTCTAAAGTAAAGAGACATTCTGTGTTCTTGAATATGAAGATTTAATATTGTCACCATAGTTATTCCCAAATTGACCTGCATATTGATACACCAGTCAAAATCCCAAAAAGTTATTTTATGGATATGAAGAAACTAATTCTCTAGATTATGTGAACACACAAAAGACCCAGAGGAGCCAATTCAGTATTGAAGAACAAAGTCAGAGGACTGATGCTGTTAGACTTCAAGACTTCTACAGCAATGAAGACAGTGAGGCAATCACAAAAGAATAGGCCAGTAGATCAATCAGATGGATAAAGAGCCCAGACCTAGACTCACATAAATGTATTCAGTTGGGCCAGGGATTCAGCTCAGTGCAAAAAATGCATGGTCCCCAGTACCAGAACAGAACAAAACAAAAACAACAATAAATATGTTCAGTTGGTCTTTGACAAAGGACCAAAGGCAGTCTTGTCAACATAGCTAGAAAAACTGGATATCCCAACCTTAAATCCGTCACAAAAAAGTAACAAAATAAATCATAGCCCTAAATATAAAATGAAAAACTAATAAAACTCATATCATCGCACATAAGAGAAAATCTAGATGACCTTGGATGTGGCAGTAACTTCCTAGATATTAGATCGGCATGATCTATGAAAAAAATAATGGATAAATTGAACTTGCTAAAATTAATTTTTTTTTCTGATCTGCAAAAGACAGTGTCAAGAGAGTGAGGGCCAGACATTAAGCTTAGTGGTTCCAACACCTGCCTAGCAAGTGCAAGGTCCCTGGTTCGATCCTGGTAACCATATAGAACAGTACTGGGCATGGTGGTTCACGCCCACCAGCAATCAGTACTACATACCACAATGCCAGGCATGGTGGCTCACGCCTGTCATCCCAACACTTGGGAGGCAGAGGCAGGAGGATTGCTGAGTTTGAGGTTTGCCCGAGATACATAGTTAAGGGCTAGCCTGAACTATCTAAAAAAAAAAAGCCTAAACAGACAACTCATCAAATAAAAAGACAGATGGCAGACAAGCATATGAAAAGAAGATGCACTTCATGTGTCATTAATTGAAAATTAAAACAACAGATACACTGTATTCATGTCAGAATGGCCCAAATCCCAGACACTGACACTTCTGAATGCTGAAAAAAATGTGGAGCCACAGGAACTCTCACTCACTTCTGATGGGAGTGAAGAACAGCATGGCCACTTTGGAAGACGATTTGGCCATTTCTTCTTTTTTTTTTTTTTT
>PVIC010015214.1:0-12556 GCA_004025085.1 Thryonomys swinderianus
AAGAATAGACTTTTCAGGACAGTTGTTCAGGCATCCATTTCCATGCAGTTAAATAAGAAATCCAGGGTGTGAATTATCATTTTCAGTTGAAGGAAATGTCCTTATCTCATGTGTTTCTATTATGCCTGTTACACTTAAAAGAGAGGGACAGTGAAGTCCTTGTGTGCACAAGTGTTAATAAAGAACATTTCATCACCTTTCGGCTATTTTCATTGTCTTAATGTCAACATTCCAGAGCACTTAACAGAATTTCAAAACGAAAATCATTCTTTGAAACATTGTAAGTAAACAAGACTAATCTAAACATATTCTTTGCTAGGTAATGTAGCTCAGGATGTAACAGAAGTGGAAATTATAGCTGTTGCCATTAATGATGAATAGTTATGTAGAAGGTGACATGTCAGATAGAGAATGAGGCAAACTGCCAGAGAATGTAAACAAATTACACTGTTCAAGTCGAGACTGTCATCTCTCCACATATCACAAACCTCAGGTGGGCTTTTAGAGTGTGTTGAGACCGAGATATAATGAATCACAAAATAACTGCCTTACACTGAGCATTATATTTAAAATAATGATTGATTACAATCCACTTACACATAACTCTGGTAACTTTTTTACTTGAAATCAACATATTTCTAGTGTAACATCACTGAAGAAAATTAGTTGCACTACCAAGTATATTTTTTTTCATGGCAGTTTATGTAGATTTTGCAATAGTGATGCATTTTTTTTCTTGTGGACAGTTATTATTGAGGTACTGCATTCAGCAATTTTATTCAATACTGATTTGAGTCATATCTCAAACACTGCTAAAAAGCCGAATTATATTTTTCTGCTATAAATCCCCTGAGCTTTAGAATATCTTATCAACATCTCAAATACTAGAATTGTTCACTAAAAAGAAGTTGACATGGTTTTATTTAATTCTGTCTTACAAAATGCCAAGAGTTTTCAATTCATCCTATGCTTGTGAAACAAACCAGGTAATAAAGTAAGGTTTTATAACTGCAAAAAAACCTGAACCATTATGCTCTCCATTCAAATTTTAAAACTTATTATTGTTATGTACTCAAAGGAGACAGTTGAGGACCTGAAAACAAAACCAACAAAGACTATGGCTTGACGTTCCAATTAAAAACATATTGTAGTGCAAACACATCAGAATAACAAGTACCATAACATAGTTTCCTTCAAAGGTAGATAATGCTTCATTGGCATTATTCTGCCTTCACAGAATGTATCTAAAAATTAAAAAGTAAGATGAAGTTAAATATGCATTATTAGGGTATTTACAGACATGTATGACAAAATGAAATTGATTTAAACTGCATTTATTATAAGACAAAAGTAATGTACATAAAATGATTATACTAGTATAAATACATATAACACTTCGAATTTAATTAAATTAAACTACCTTTAAAAGTGCATTTAAAATATTAATCTCAGGCATGAAAAACATAACTCAAATTCATCTGTCAAGTCCATTTATGAACACTATATATTAGCAATATACATTTGAATGTATACATCACAATAAAATATATTGACATTTTATTTCTAAAGCATATGTTTTAAGTGGAATATATATCAATAATATTAGCATAAAATAAGCCACATATTTTCCATGTAGATACATTTTATTGATGAATATATTAAGAAATCTGAAATTTGTTCCTTTTCTATGATTTATCCTTATTAGTATTATATATTGTGTTAAAAGTCCAGGTCATTACCAACAATTATATGCTTACCAATTTTATGATTTTAGTTAAAAATTGAAAGCAGTAATTTACCCTGTTCTGACACACACACACACACACACACACACACACACACATATATGTTCTGACACACATATATATATTATCTTATTTAAGTAATTCTTTTAATATCATCAATGGTTTTTATTTTGGAGTAGTGTGTTAAAATGTGAAGTAGTATGAGATTATGATGATATTTTATGTATCTGTATATCTCTTATTTCTCATATCTTTAAAAACGTGGAAATGATACACTGAGACTGGCTCTTGGGTTACAGGATAACTGCAATGCGTGGTCTATCTCAAGAGTTAACTCGCGTGTGAAACAGTGGTTAATAAGATCTTTCTCCTAGAACAGGAAATAAGGTTTTTAAAGTATGTCAATATTAAGAGTTTCAGGTTGGGACAGAAGATGAAGACAGGCATAAACTTAACAATAACATTTATTGTCACTTGCCTGGTTCTTATCTTACTAAAACAGTGTTACAGTATTACAGGTAAAACCAAATTAATTCCATTGTGTAAGTATTCAAACACAAGATATACTATAAAAAACAAAGAATTTAAAAAACATATTTTAATCCATCCACTTAGTGGACATAATACTGCCTAAGCAAGTAAATTCATTCATGTGTCTGTGATTTATTATAATACCAAATAATACCAATTGTTACCTGATTGTCTAACCTCCTTAGTATTCTGTTATCCTATTGATACAGTTAAAGTTTAATGGCTTTTATTAAGAAAAAAATCCTTCTTTATTTCTTTTTCCAGTCTATGTTCGTTTCCACTTCCTCATTCCCCCATTATTTGTGTGTGAGTGATTTCAAGGTATATGACACATCTGATAAAATTTGTTAATTTGTGAGCTCACCTTACCTCTATGTGATGATTTTAAATCACTCTTGTCTCAGATATATAATTGTTATCAAGCTGCCATGTAAACAAAAAAAAAATGCTTTTCAATCTTGACCATAGCTGATTGCTCTTCAGGGAACAGAATTTTACTCTTCCATAAAAATAGTAATATTTTCCTATGATGTGTCTAAAAGCAATCCAGAAAGTAAATAATCTATCATTTATCTATCTATGTATCTATGTATGTATGTATCTATCTATCTATCATCATCATCATGTTTTTTTTTTTTGAGACAGGGTCTCACTTTGTAGTTCAGGCTGGCCCTGAGCTCACTATGGTGCCCAGGCAAGCTGCCGCGAACTCAGCAATCCTCCTGTCTCTGCCTCCTGAGTGCTGGGATTACAGGCATGAGCCACCACACCCGGCATTGGGTCATCATGTTATTTTTCACTTTGTGTGAACTGTAAAATTTCTGTGACTGCTGCCTATCTTCTCACAAAAGGAACAGATGATAGTGAGAAATGTATGGAAATTTTTAACCTAATAAAGGCATTGCTCTCCACTCCCAAACCCATTTCTATTATCTTTGTATTGTATTTTTCTTTTTAAAACTATGCCAAGTGCAGAATTCTTTATTGATGAATAAGTGCATTATCTATTAAATTTAAAATATTTCTGTGCTCTGCTTGACTCTGAGTGCATGCACTATATGAAAAGTGTGAAAAGAAAGTGAGGGCCCACAATAGAAGGAAAATTTTACTTTTATGTCCTACAATATGTTTCTTACACATTTCAACCAACCAAGTTCCATGGTACAAAATTTTTTAAAAATTAGTGAAAAAATAATTTGTCTTCTGAGACTTTCAATATCCTATGTTTATCAGAAACAGTGAAGTGGAAGGACAATGAGTCTTCATGCTTTGCATGTCCTCTATGATAAGGAAATTATATTTTCTATTATACTAATTTCTTAGTACATTTTCTGGGCATTTTTACTAAACTCCATCTTCCTTCCTCAGTGGATATCATTACTCTAAAGCTTCATATTACTCCAAAAAAAAAAAAAGAAAGAAAGAAAGAAAGAAAAAGCAGCATGGAAATATTTTCTCCCAAACATAAGGTCACTGTGAGAAATTTTCTTATCAACATATTGGCAATGCTGAAATCACAGTGACAGTAAACAACATTCGCTAAACACTCCAATGTAGTAAAAAGATTCCAGCCAAGTATTTGTATCCCTGCAAGCTGTGCAAAAATAATTATAAAACTCTGGGCCGAGCTACAGATTTAGCTCAGTGGTTCCAAAGCCTGCCTAGGAAGCACAAGGTCCCTCGTTTAAACCCCAGGAAGCACATACAGTACCAGGTGTGGTGGTTCATGCCCACCAGCAATCAGTACCACACACAGCAAATGCCGGGCATGGTGGCTCACGCCTGTAATCAGGAGGCTGAGTTCGAGGCTTGCCTGGGCCTCATAGTGAGCTCAGAGCCAGACACAAAGTGAGACCCTGTCTCCAAAACAAAACAAAACAAAACAAAACAAATAGCTGTGAAAATGTTAACATGTCTGATGCATTGTAAAATAAGTGCGATTGAAAACTCTCTGCCTTAATGTTTCTTGCTATTTCATTATCCTTTTACCTTTCAACTCCTTTTTCCTGCATTTAATTATCAGTTGTTCTTCTAGATTCTAGGAATAAGAAAAAAATGTTCCTAATATATTTAAATTAAGTAGAGTAGTTAGATGTGTCTATTTAAGTAAGAGTACCAGGAATTGTATTGTAATTAATAGTAACAGTTTTGTACTGTTCAGAAAAAGCACAACTAATTCTAGAATGCATAATTCAGAAATATTGAGTAGTGCATATATTCTTATCTAAGGTTTTATATATATATATATATATATATATATATATATTTTTTTTTTTTTCATTTTGAAGAAATGGATTTCACAGACTCAGACCCAGCATGGAACCACCCTAAACTCTAAACTATTTTGTTATTCTTTTTGAGAGAGGGTCCTACTTTGAAACATTCAGGCTGGCCCTGAGCTCCCTATGTGGCACAGGGAAGCCTCAAACTCTGCAATCCTCCTGCCTCTGCCTCCCCAGTGCTGGGATTACAGGCATTGAGCCACAATGCTCAGTGTTGTGTTGTGCGGTCTGATTGCTGGTGGGTGTGAGCCACGATGCCCAGTACAGTGGTATGTGGTTACTGAAGATGAACTTGGGACCTTGCTTTGCAAGGCAGGCACTGGATCCACTGAGCTAAATCCCTGGCCCAGGTCAAAGTATTTATAACACTGAAATACACTCAAAAGACCAGCAGAGTAGGCCACTGCCTCTTTATGTGTGCTGTTGATATGTTTCAGACATCAAAAGCTTTATCAAATCATGAATTTTTGAGTTTTTTAAACATATATACAAAGACTTATACACATGCACTAAGCAAATGCTCAACTTTTGCAATGTCCCTTGTGCAGGAGAGATCTGCTCTACGTGTCTTACAGTGTCCTTCTGTGGAGTTACTTGCTTCAATTTCCTTACAAATCTCCTTTCCTTGCCAATTACCATCCTTGTACAGATAAACAAAATAAATTGTACAGATTTTGTGTTGTTTTATGGATCTATCTTTATTGGTTTATTATCATTTTAATGTGGTTTGAGGTTTTAAAAAAGTGTACGAAATATTACACTCAAACTGTCTCTTCAACCAGAAGGTGTCTCAGCATTTGAAAATATGGTCATAAATTTTTTCTTCAAATGTTCCATTCATAGGTCTTAGGAAGGAACAACATTTCTATTCATTTTGAGATGTACTGTATTTATCATATTTCATTTCTTCTGAGAGGTTACTTTACATTTCTTTACTGAGCACCAACTGGATTTAGAGTTGATGTTTGGATAAAACTATCTAAACATTTAGCAGGAGTATTTGAAGTAACATTTCTGATGTTCATGATGTCTAAGATAAAGCCAATCATGTCACAAAACCAGAGTTAATGTTGCTGAAAACCATGTAAGAGTATGATCATGAAGATGTGGATGGTTGGAGCTTATTGGGTCATTTGCATGGATTTCTTTCAATCAGTATGTGATTCATTTTTAGGAATAGTACATAAAATATTTCCAATGTTATGGTGCCTACTGTGTTTCCTATCATTAGACTCACTTGGTAAAGTCTGAGATGATATCTATACCTGATACATTTTGCCCTTACTATATTAACTCACTGGTTTTAAAAGATACCGTTACCTCCCTTGAGAGTGCAAGGTCCAGAGTTTGATCCAAGTACCAAAATAAATAAATAATAAATTTCCTTACACCTTTCATATTCTTTCATGGATGTTTATGTATTTATTTCAATTTTAGTTTTTCTTAGTCCTTATATCTCCATATTATATGTTTGCCTCATTAGTTAGAATGCTCATTCTTATTCTTTCTGAGATATATTTTTCATTCATATGAAAATTCTTCTCTATTTTATAAGCTATTATTTAATATAATAAATCAACACTATCTTTTTAAATGAACTATTACATTTATTAATCTGTTTCTTCTGGTAAGTGCTATTCTCCAGTTAGACACAAATAGGTAGGTAGATAGATAAGAGATAGATAAAAAGGAATAGGTATAAGCAGAATTCATTCTCCATGTTACATGTAAATCAAAATCAATTTCTAGGGAATATATTATATTTTTAATTTCCTAAACTCACAAAAAAATCCTGCAACTATTAGATCCCAATGTATATTTGTTAAATATAATCATGTTTATTTTTTTAAACATACCATATATTGCTTTTCTAAATGATTTTCCTGTTTGTGTAATATATGACATATATATATATATATATATATATATATAGAGAGAGAGAGAGAGAGAGAGAGAGAGAGAGAGAGAGAGAGAGAGAAATAAAGATATATATACTTAAAATACACAAGCATCTGAAGGGAAGGTTTTCTTAGAATACTAATCAAAGGGATGTGTAAAAGGGTTATGAACATTTCTCAATTTCATGGAATAAAGACTTGAAGCCAGATGATGTGAACCATGTATTCTGATTTTAGTATCCTTATACATTTTAATAAGTTATTACATAAGTTTATCAAGAAAAATATGGTTTTAGTAGTGATTAAAGTTTGTAGTTAAGCCTTCCTTTTCTACTCATGTGTTCACTGAGAATTATAGCCTCCTCCAAAAGGAAGCCGAAATCACAGTGACATGCTCCATAACAAAACAAGATATGAGTCTCATGTTTATATACATATACATACATATATATTTTTGAAAACACCATAATAAAAGATTGAATTCACTTTTTTGGCTGACGAAGTATGTGTAGAGCACACAGTTAAGTGTGTTCTAGAATTTTTCTGATACTATTAATAGTATCAGGGCTCTAAAAGTATTTACATGTTGGAGAAAAAGTTTTGAAAAATTAAATACTAAACTAGAAAAGTAGAGATCAGATTATTAATAAAAATATTTTTCAGCTTTGTCTGCCATTTGTTGTAATACAGTCTTTCAAACTAAAGTGAGCTGATAAAATGAGAAATCTCTACACTATTCCATCCGATAAAAGCAAAATTTTATTATTGTCCTAAATGTCTCTGAAAAATTTTCCCCACTGTAAAAAAAAATGTAATTGTTCCCAATTTCTATCTTTGATTCCTCAAATCATACTGTGAACTTTCAAATGTTTTACATTGGCTATTTCTTAAAGGCAACATACTAATTTTCAGAACTCTGATTATGGAAAAAATATGAGTAAAAAACATTTTCATACACTTAACCTCTCTTTTTCCTTTATATAAGGTAACACTGGAATAGACTTTAGCTGAAAGACCTCCTAGGAGTTAAAAAATGACTTCTGGGAGATTTTACCTATTATAACTCCTATTTGGGACCACAACATAAAACCACAGTTATTTTCCAGTTGTTTTTGAATAGAGTAATTCAAAGGCATTTCTTATTCCAGAAACATACAAAGTAAAAATATGGTAAGATTACTTTTATTTTATACTGCTCATTTTTCTTCCATTAAGTAATTTGTGCTTTGAGAGCATTAAATAATGTGTTATTCTACATCACAAAGGTTATTAAAAGCAAAATTCATAACTTATTTATCTATGTATTAATCAGAAAGAAGTCTGTCAAATAAAAATCATTCTGGTTTAAGGATCAAAAACCAGAGGGAAGTGGCAC
Organism: Thryonomys swinderianus; assembly: GCA_004025085.1. NCBI lineage: Eukaryota > Metazoa > Chordata > Mammalia > Rodentia > Thryonomyidae > Thryonomys > Thryonomys swinderianus. The sequence goes on from PVIC010015214.1 coordinate 7,832, forward strand.
TTAATATGAGGAACTGTGCTGACAAGAGAAAGAAGCAACAGTGAGCCCAGGGAATGTCGGGGTGTGGAGCTCCTAAGCCGGGTGACACTGAGCGAGGTAGAAAGCGTCAGGACGAAGGCAGAGAAACGGGCCAACAGAAGGCAGTTAGAGCCAGCAGAGCGTGAAGCTGGAAGGTGTGGGAAGACGCACACCTCTGTCAGAGACACGTAAAGCAAGAGTCTTTTCTCGCCACGGGAGAAAGACCTAGTGACGTACAAGATTCTGACTTGCACAGTGACACGGCAGAGTGTCATGCACAGGTTTCTGAGCAAACAGTCAACTGATATTTATGGGTTAGTAAGGTAATTTGTTTCAATCACATTTAAATAAAAATGGAAGGCAGATTTCCAATAATTCTAGAATATTTGAATTATTTTCTATTGTTTCATAACTTCATTAGTAAAGCTTATGTATATAGGTGTGGGAAATTTGGGAGGAAGGGAATGAGAAAAAGAATTAAGTTTTGTCAGGTACTGGTACAAACTCTCAAAGTCAACTGTGATTGTAATGTATATATAAAATGTACCAATGAAATCAATTTAAAAATAAAATAAATTTAGAGAATACTCTCCACTCATACTACCTATGCAAGTGGAAATATTTTATATCTTCAGGGTTAAATATTACAGTTATCACTCCCATGGGGTGGTTGTAAATTTAAAATCTGGCTAATGTAACTCAAGAACTGAGGTTTTACTTTATTTTTAATGATGAACAAATCATTAATGAGCTTTAATAAATCTAAAGAGCCACATGTGTGTCTTAGTGATCATATGGCACAGTGCTGATCTTGTCATTAACTTATCCAAATTGGGGCGAACAAGTCAAGCTAGTGTTAGAGTTCAGATAAAGCACAACCCCTCACAGGCTCATGTGCTCAGAGGTAGGGCTTTTCCATAGTGACTGGATCATGAGATGTATAGAGCTAAACATGCTGTTGATAGGACCAGATGAGATGTAACAAGTTAGTGGGATGTGACTTAGAAAGTCATCTACTTCTTCAGCTCCTCCCCAACCTTCTGCTTCAAAACCACCGTGATGTCAGTATTCTTCCTCTACCCATGCTCAACCACCATTACATCTTTGTCTTGGAACCAGTCAGCTACGGACTGGAACTTCTGAAACTGTGAATCAAAATAAGCCTGTTCTCTTTAAGCCATAGGTGAGAAGTATTTTGCACCTGTGATAAGAAAGTGGCTGACAACAAAATATCTTTTTAAATTTACTTGATATTTTAAAAACAATGAGATGATTGATAATTGTGTCAACCTTGAACAAAGATAGTATCTATAAATATTTGTTCAATTAAAATAAATTCTCAAATGTGATTATGTCAAAGTTTCATTAGTTTTCTTTTTTCAACATTTAAAAAAAAAGAACTATTTTAAAAATGCATAAGGATGGTGTACTCTACTGAGAAATCTTTCCTTGTATAGAATTTGTTTTACACAATCATTAGTTTCTGTCTAAATTCCTCAAAGAAAAATTACTCTTCTGTGGGGAGAGAGGGAGTTTCAATGAAGCATACACAAGACAGACTTGAGTGGGAGTGCATGGAGATTGGAAAAACAGAAAGAGGGAGGAAGACTGGGAGAGAAAGAGCAAAAGAAAGGAGAAGAAAGAGGAAAAGACAACTGAAAAAATTATATTGCAGGTTTTTGATTTTGGTAGGAGACATATATAATGACTATATTTGCAGGTTCCAGTGAAGTTTCTCCTTCTTCTCTTTTGTAAATTCTGGGCCTACCTGAACCTATTTGAAAAGAAGGCCTTCATAAAAGCTGCTAAAGATAGTCACTGGCTTTCAAAACATGCTCTGAAGTAGATAAGTGATATTAATCTGTTCTTTTATGTTTTTAAGATTTCCATATAGCAGAAATCATTCAACTATGTGCTTTCTTATAGAATCCACTCCCTTCAAGTCAAATACCAAGCTTCTACACAACAAATGCCTTTTTCTCCTGGCACTTAATGCCAATCATTTCTGGTGAAAGTTGGGATAAAATTAAAGCTATCTGAAGTATATGCAGGTCACTGTCCCAGTTACCAAAAGATCTTATTGTCTACCTTGGCCTAGGACATAGCTTCAATATTTAATCAGAAGTTAAAGTGCCTTAGCCTAGGTGCTCATGAAGACAGAGATGAGTACATACATAAAGATAATTTATTGGCGATTTGATTTTTCACTTGGTTAATGGGATGGGTAACCTGCAAAGTCAAGGGAAAAAGTGATTTAAAATGCAATATGCAGTTATCTATTCTATAGGATACTGGTGTTAAATTCCATGGCTCATTGCAGGGGTCTTATGAAATGAATCTGAGAACTTGTCTTTAAAGGAAAAGTAATGGGGATATATTTCCTCTTCACTACATGTTGCTCAGTGATTAAAGGAGACCTAGTGTACTTGTCTCCACTGCCATCCATATTGCACATGTGTGAATGTGAAATGGTAGCTTCAGTCATCGGAATCAACATAGCACAAAAACCCCTTTGAAGAAACCCAAAGCCACCTAAGAAGACTCACAAGCCACATTATTCACTCACATGATTCTTGTGTAAAGCTCATTAAACCTATGTGGAGTTCACACTAAATCAGCGTCTCTAGTTTTTTTTTTTTTTTTTTTTTTTTTTTAAAGAATGAGCTCACTAGGGCCGGAAGGTTAGCTCAGTGGTTCCAGCTCCTGCCTCGCAAGCGCAAAGACCTGAGTTCGAACCCGGTAACCACATATAATGCTGGGCGTGTCCACCAACAATCAACACCGCATACCACAATGCTGGGCGTGGTGGCTCACGCCTGTAATCTCAGCACTCGGGAGGCAGAGACAGGAGGATTGCTGAGTTCGCAGCGGCTTGCCTGGGCACCACAGTGAGCTCAGGGCCAGCCTGAACTACAACGTGAGACCCTGTCTCAAAAAGCAAAAAACAAAAACAAAACAAACAAAAAAACAAAAACAAAAACAAGAATGAGCTCACTGGGTAATGAAATCAAAAGTAAATTATTTTCATGACACAGTCTTTGATACTTAACACAAAAGATACTAGATATCTTTTGAATGAGTAACTGAATATAGGTATGTGATATAAAAATATTCTTGGTGAACTCGTGGTCTAGAATGGAAGACATAGTATTTAGCTGAAGAAATTATTGCTAGAATATCAGTGAGCTCTGCCTATACATTACTACCTGCAAACACTGGATTACCTACACAAAAGACAGAGCTGTGGGCCATCAGTGTGTCAATAAGTATAACATATTGATGAATTTAATTCCATGCTTTGGGAGCAGGTGAAAACTCAAGGAGTCTTTTCCCAAATCTATTTATCCCAGCTATTCTTTTTCCTTTCATTATCAAGTCTTCTATTTTCAGACTTACAGAAGAAGTTGCTAAGGAAACCAAAAATTATGTAACCTACACATTGTTAATTATCTTACAGAAAAATATGCACTGATTACACACTGATTCGGTTTTTTTCTTCTTCTTCTTCTTTAATTGAGACAGGGTCTTGCTTTGTAGTTCAGGCTGGCTCTGAGCTCACTATGTAGCCTAGGCAAGCTTCGAACTCAGCAATCTGCCTGTCTCTGCCTCCCGAGTGCTGGGATTACAGGCATGAGCCACCACGCCCGGCACTGTGGTATGTGGTATTGATTGTTGGTGGGCGTGTCACCATGCCCAGCATTGTATGTGGTTACCGGGCATCAAACTCAGGACCTTGCGCTTATGAGGCAGGCCCCGGAACCACTGAGCTAACCCTCTGGCCCTAAACACTGATTCTTTAATTCCATGCTCTTAAAAAAAAAAATCACATCTCTGTCTTCTTTATGGAGAACAGCTAAAATACTTCTCCAAACCTGTTTCATCTTTCAGTTGGGTAGGTTCTATATAATTTAAATATAGTTTGAAATATTAACATAGTGGATTGGGAGAACATCTAAATATGAAAAAGTTCAAATGGTCTGGATCTGGACTTGTGAGATAATTTACTCTTAAGATTCTTTCAATTTGGAGTTGCCTATGTTTTTATGGGCTTCCTTCTCTCAAAGATTCAAGTTTGTGCACCAAGAAGTTAAGATTTGGAAGATACATGGGTTTCAAATTTTAAAGTTTTCTTTAGAAAATGAAATGACTCGTCCTCAAAGCTAAAAACAAAATTGTCAAGAGATAGTTTTTCTTTCAGCAGCATTTAAAATGTCTTTCATTTTGTTTACTTAACATAGCCACTCATCTCGGGTGTCTTGCTGAAATAATGGTAGGTATTTGTTATCTGCAGGAATTTTTTCTTGTACATGACTTCCAAATCATAGTATTTCTCTTAATAAATGTTACATAGTCATTAACTCTAACCATAATATTTGAACCAGTAATTATTGTTTTCCTAAATGTTACTTTTCTTAACCATTCTCTTAACAATTATGTAAAAATAAGTACTATTGATAAGGAACAAAGACGTAAACTTTTCCACTTATTTACTCAATAAGAATATGATAAATTAATCCTAGATTTTTTAGTACTCAGGCAGCAGTGGATGAGAAAAAGAAGACTCATAATGTAGCATTAAACAGCTGTAAAAGAAAAAGATATCTTGACCTAACTCTAAGATAACCAAGTGAAAAAAAGAGGAATAAAACTTTGTAGAGTGCATGTATTATTCTGAATTATAGCAACATATGTATGTGTGTACATGTG
>PVIC010015214.1:12656-35608 GCA_004025085.1 Thryonomys swinderianus
TCCTCCTGCCTCTGACTCCCAAGTGCTGGAATTACAGGCGTGAGCCATCACACCCGGCACTGTGGCCTGGAACTCAGCAATCCTCCTGCCTCTGCCTCCCGAGTGCTGGGATTACAAGCATGAGCCACTACGCCCAGCACTGTGCTATGTGATATTGATGGCTGGTGGGCATAGGTCACCATGCCCAGCATTGTATGTGATTACAGGGATCGAACCCAGGGCCTTGCACTTGCGAGGTGGGCGCTGGAACCACTGAGCTAAATCTCTGGCCCTGCTGTAGAAGTTTTTATAATAGCTTAATATTTTCTTATTGAACATGTACTGTACCTTCTGGGAATTGAAAGTAGCAAGACTATATGGATTGAATGATCATGTGATGAACATACCCTTGTACTACCATCCAATTTAGAAATAATATAGTAAAATAATATGAAGAGGCTCCTCTTGAATCCATTGGCAATAAAAGCTTTCTATCTTTATCTTTCTCTTTCCAATCAGCTCAATGTCATGTCAGTCTTGTAGTGTTTCTCTTCTCTCTTTCTATCTCTCTAAATGCTTTTCTTTTACTCTTTCTTTTGCCTCTCTCTCTCTTCATCTCTCCAGCTCCCTTTCTTGCCTGTTACCTTGATTTATTTGGATATGGATACATTTCTTCAATTCAATCGTTGTGGTAACCAAATACAGGCAACAGAAGTTTGAGGTGATAGATATTATTTTAATACTGTAGATTATTATATAATAAGGTTATGATACAAGTTATCCATCCATTTTATTGTGGAGATTATCCTTGGATATCTTCAGATTTGGATTATTGTGAAGTTGGTTGCTTTGAACATCTGTGAACATCAATTCATATATCCATGTATTTCTTCTAGCCACCTATCTGATGATAAACTTGCTGTGCAATAGTACATGACAATTTCAACTTCACTAAATAATGCCGATTTTGCACTCAGGATACCATAATTTACAACTGTAGAAGTGTATATGAAATTTCCCATTACATTACTCCATATTTTTTCTAACATATGAGACTGGTGTTTCTTTATATTTTTTCCTTATTTAAGTTATTTGAAAATAGTTTGCACATAGAAAGTCACAGTGATGAATTATCACAAAATGAATAATCTTCTAAAACCACCAAATATATCAAAATACCTAATATTAACAGCAACAACTCCCAAAGATTACTAATGATCTATAGTTATTTTAGTATCATCTTCTAAATTCATGCTAACGAGAGGCTCTAAATAAACCTAATTTAGAAATAAGGCCATTCCAAATGTTATTAGTTGAAATGGGCTCAGATATGGTTAAGATTGACCCTATTCTAATGACTTCTATCTTTATAAGAAATAAGATAACTATAAACATAGAAAAATATATTGTAACAATGTAGAATGAGATTGGATGAATGAGTCCACAAGTCAATAAATATCATGGGTTTCTTGCCAGCATCAGATAAAAGTAGAAAATCATGGAATATGCTCTTTTTTAGCACTTTCAACAGTAATCACCTATGTTAACTCTTTGATTTAAATCTTTTAGCCTCCAGAACTGTAATTCAATGAACTTATGCATTTTAGTCTGGACAACTTATAGTACTTCGGTATGGTAACCTTAGGAAACAAATATAAGAGTACATGTTCTTCTTCAAATTTAACACTATGTAGACTCTATGTGAAGGAAATACTCATAATCTTATTGTTTAGACTTGTTAATTGATGTTTTTGGTACATTTTATATATACATTATGATCACATTAAACATAAAGAATTTGTATCTGTACATCATGCATATTCTCATTTTTTCCATTCCCTTGCCCTCTCTTCAACACCCCACTCCCTATATACATGATGTTTGTTTTTTTAAGCATCAATTTTTTTCTTTCCCTTCTTTAATTTCCCAGAACCCTTTTCTCTTTTCCTCTTGAATATTTTCTTCTTATTTCACATTATATATAATACATTTTGGTACTCATTTATACCTTCAGTCTCTCATACTAGAAAAATGATATAGTACTTAAACTTCTGTGTCCTATTCATCTCATTATTAGTATGTTGTCCTCAAGATCCATCCATTTGAGTGTATGTGATGATAATTTATCATTATTTATGACTGAGTAATACTACATTTTAGGGAAAAAAATGAATCCTGAATTGTAATCCCTTTAAGCCAACTAAAATCTCTTATCATTTCCATACTTTCAAACAGCAGTTCTCTTGTAAAGAAAAAGAAAATATAGCAGACAGGTCTGTTCTCTCTTCTATCCTCACTCCTGTGTAATGGCTACACAAATTTCTTTTTGGCTCACAGTTTTAGAGTTCAGTTCATGGTGGTTTAAACAGAATGGTGGAAAGGCAAAGCAGAGAAAACCTTCTCAAATCATGAGCAGGAAACACAGAGAAAAGAGAAGCACCAGGGCCAAAAATTTACACTTCCAGGTGATATCTCTACCTTTCCAAGAGGGACCATCTCCTAGTAGCACATTTACCATTGAACACATCAATAGATTAACCCACGGTTAACTATAGTACCTCAACAATCACTTTATTTTCCAAAACCTTGACTCTAAGCACAGATATTTTGGGTGGCTATTTCCAATACAAATCATAATACTCCATATCTGGTTCCCAAAGATTTCTGTCTATCTCATTATGCAAATTCCACTTAGTCCATCTCTAAGAGTCACAAAAATCTTAATAGGTCCAGCACTCCTGAAAATTCCAAGTCCAAATTCTGCTGTGAGAGGACAGGAACACTCATCTCCGCAAACCAGTAAAATCAAAAAGAGAGTTAAATACTTCGACTTACTTTATTACAAGGTAAACATTTTCACTGTAAAAGGGTGAAATCGAGGATTAGAATGGAATCAGACCTGAGCAAGATCAAACCCTCCATGGAAAACAATGTGTTTTTTTAGTTCCATGTCTGCCACCTATGGTAGGTTGGGTAAGATGTAAACTTTAAAGGCCCTAGGCAATCTCGTGCTGATGGCCAGCTCTATGCGACTTCCTTCTTGGGCCGGTTCCACTTATTATTTAGGGCTTCCTATCCTCCACATTTCTGTCATCTCTAACTTCCTGGACCCATCACAGTCTCTTCCACTTCACTTTTACAGCTTTAGACATTAACAGGGACTCCTTGCCTTGTTTCCTAGCTCTCTGGTGAGATCTTGTGGGAAACCTTCATGATGCCATAACTTTGCATGCTTCTGAAGACCCACTCTTATGGATGAAGCTGGGACCATAAAAACCACAATCTTAGAGGTGAAGGTTGGACTGTGGCTGCAGCAGTCCTTGAATGTCTGGCTAACTGAACTCAGATCTCTGCTTCCCTAGGAGTTTTGACAGATTCTATTTCAAAATAGCAGTTGAAGGATACACAGCTATCAAATCACCTTGAACACATGAACACTGTGTCTCCTACCAAGATGGAAAATAAAAAGTGCAGACTTTTTTCTGGTCCTGATAGGGAATTTCTAGGTAACAAAAATAAATTGGATAACTGTGAGTCAACTGTGTTTTGGGGCAAGTATAGGTTAACTAGGTAACCATGATCTTTGTAGAATGTACCTGATTAGTCATGGTAACTTCTGCAATATGTCACTAAAGAACAATAATGTACTCAGAAAGTCTTGCCAGAACTCTTTTCTCTGCTCTGCTTCGTGTAAACTCTGTTAGCTGTATTCCCCAGGAAATTCCAATGGAATTAAGCCTCACAGATGTAAAGATGTCAAATAACTAACCAGTCAAACACTACCAAATACTCTGTTTCTGTTTCCATAATCTCCTACTTGCTGCCAGTCCTCTATATTCAGGGCCTGACTTTTTTGAGGAAATATTCTGGTCAAGACCACTGGTACAAATTAAAGCTGTTTACTACCCCCAAGCCTCTGGGTGCTATCTGTTTCCCAGTTTGGGTATTCCACAACAGGCCAAGTAAATAAAAGCAATATCTACTCTTCTGCCAAATGCTGGGGAGGAATCTGGGATCCTTTGACACGACTGCTATTTTTCCGAACTCAGTCTTGCTCAACTGTAATGCAAGTCCACTGTTCATGTAACAACCAACAGATTATTCCCAAAAATTCTATGTGGCCCGTGGGGCAAGGAAAACAGTGTGAATTTCAAGTTAAGAAAGGCATGTGTATTTACGGTGTCTCTCTGCTTTTACTCTAGTGGTCTTCTGTCTTCTGTCATCCAATATGAAGTTGCAGTCATCCATGTCATAAGCAGGGACAAAAATATCAGAACCACTGTTATGCTTTGAATCTAAAATATTTTCCAAATGTTTCATGTGTTCATGGATGGAACCTTGGAAGATGATGAGATCGTGGGGTCGTTTACTCATCAGTGGATTGATCTCTGCTATGTCAATAGCTGCTTACGCTGTCTGGAGGTGGAGTCTGGTTGGCAGGTGGTTTACTGGGGTTGGAGTGTGACCAGGAAGGTTGCATTCTTGTCCCTGCTCCCTTTGCTTTCTGACCTCCATGGCTTCTAAAGGCTTCCTCTTCCTTGCCTTCATATGTCCTTATTTTGGAGCAAGCCTGCCATGGATGGAGCCTCAGCAGCCATGAAATAAAATAAACTTCATCTTTCTTAACTTAAAAGAGTCACATATTTGTCCTAGCTACTAGAAAATAATTAATCACCAAGTTCTTGATACTTTGTAGTAAGTCCGATTCACTGTACAGTAACCAGCTTGTCATACCAGTGAGAGGAACCCTCCACAGAATGAGTTTTAGACAATGTTTATTATTAACAAATAAATGGGTAACAAGGGATAACAGAAGCCTAAGATTCATTCTATGCTGGCCTTCCAAGTCTCAGGCAACTGCCCTGAGCAAAATGAACCCCTCTGCACATGTCCTGTTTCCACTGTACTTTGGGAAGGACCAGAAGCTTGCTTAAACCCTGAGGCTATGTCATATGTTAATATAGTGTGGTGAAGGTCATCCTGTTCTAGGAAAGCATGGCAAAGAGATCAGTTCTGCTCAATTATTCTCTTACTTTGGGATACTGTATTTCCATTACATTCTACTGTTTATACTTACAGCCAACAAATTAGAAAAGCAGTGGTAGATGCCCACAGAACTTGCATTACAATTAAATTTTGAAGTAAAAATATCTAACCCAAAATTAGTTACATTTCTATCTGGAACCTGAAATTTACACTTCAAAGAAAGAATTCTATTATTGTCCTGCTACTTTTTTAACTGTAAATATTTGATAAATCAAAATAAAAGAATGATAACAAACAGGTTTATTTTGATACATAAGCTAGCAAACGAAAATATTTGTAGACCTAGAACAAACTTTATCAACTTCAGTGTCTTTCTGAAAATCAGGTAGATATTATTGTGTATCTAAACTCCTTCCACTCCAGTCTAACTTCATATGATGATCTGATTTCATAGTGCTGGTTTATATTTTCCAGAATTTCTGAGAAGGAAAACTTAGATGGAAACAAGACAATTGACCTAATAGCTGCAAAAAACAATTAACAACTGTTTTTTCTCAGATTCAATAATTTATTTTATAGTAATATGAAAACAAGAAAAAAATCAATGTGAAAATATATTTGTGAAACCATAAATTTATATGCACAACCTTACTTCTTACATGACAAGATAGTTTATCCAAAAGTTCATATTTTCTAATGATAATATTTCAGAGTTTGTAAGGAAAAAGGAAACCTCTTAGAGTAACCTAGTTCTAAAGTATAATGCAATGTTTTGATAGTTTAAAATGACATGATTATTAGAAAAAAATTCTATATTTGAAAATATCAAATCACCCAAATGGTGGAGCATGCATATGATTCCAGCATTTGAGAGGGTGAGGAATAAGAATTGCTGCAAGTTTGAGGCCAATTTGGGCTACAATAGTGAATTTAAGGGCAGCCTGAATTGTACAGTGAGACATTGTCTCAAAAGAAGAAAGAGAGAAAGAAAGAAAGAGAGAAAGAATAAAAGAAAGAAAGAAAGAAAGAAAGAGAGAGAGAGAAAGAAAGAAAGAAAGAAAGAAAGAAAGAAAGAAAGAAAGAAAGAAAGAAAGAAGAAAGAGAAAGAAAGAAAATATCAAATTGAGTTTATGATAATACATTGCCATATTCAGAATATAAATTATCATTGTGGAAAGATTGACTAGGAAAAGCATGGGTAAAAAGGAAATGAGTGGCTTCAAGTGTTAATTATAACATAAAATGTTAAAAGTGATCAATAATCTTAAATTTCTGCTAGTGGATTATATCTATAAATGTTTATTAATATTTAAAAGTAAAAACATTAATTACTTTTAATTTGTTTAAAACTAAATCTGAAGCAATATATATTCATATCAATAATCTTATGATAAAATTGGAAAGTATTTTTTAATCTTGCATGTATGATTAATTTTGTAACTGAAGAAAGCTATAAAATTTTGCTTCATGTTCTTGCTTCTAATAAAATAAAGAGCATGCAAAGAAATGTAAACACACTTCAGAAAAGAAAAACAGTATGATATTCTTCAACAGATGGTGTTATCCACATCTTAGGGACCCCCAGAGGATGTCGTATATTGCAGAAAACTTACTGCACTGCGGCCCTTAGAGAAGGAATTGAAAATGCACGCACACTAATCTCAAACGCCAAGGTTACCCAAGTAGCTCACTACACCAATAAATGTCTGGAAGCTGATGGCCCACTTTGAGTACTTTTTGTAACTCTAGAATCCAAAGATAATTTGGATTAATCTCATGATGAATATGTATTATAAACAAACAGTGTTTGGGTATTTATATAAGCTTTTTTTTCCTGAAATGTGTATATATTTTTGGCAGACGGTACACTAAATTTGCTTGCTATGTAAACCTAATTCTTTGTCTTGAATTAAATTCACTACCATTTCCATAACTAAATTCTACATATCCATTCCTTTTAGTATCATTGAGTTGTGGATATTAATTAAAGCAACATGGAAATACTTCTCATACATACACATAAATTGTTTAAAAAGATTGACGGTTCACATGACATAAAATCTCAGGATGATAAAATACAGGAAAAGAGATATAGCACAATATTTTAGTGACTGTCGTAATACTTAAAATAAGTAAGTGACCAACTGGCTACATTTTAAAAATTGTCTAATTTTTTCTTGCATTAATTGTCATGTGAATATTTTTCTTAATTTTTTGGATGAAGAAACTGAACAAATAGATGAAATATCTTCTTGGGATCATGATATGATAGAAATGTATAAATTAATACCAGGATGCTAAGTCAGAATTCAGGCTCAGCCTATTAATTACTCTCCTCAAAGAAAATTTATATTTTATTTAACAACTTAATATGTATTTACCTTAGTTGTTATTTATATATTTCCCAACAAATTGATACTGATGGCTAAAACTGGTCAATCTAAGATGATCAGTAATCCTTTTGTTGTGCTGTCACCAATAGAAGGCAAAAATAAAGTGGCTGTATTTCAGTGTATGAAATAACCCAAGGATTTTGTGAGATTACAGGATGTCCAAAGAAATATTAGTAAATGCTTCTTTTTAAAATTTTTAATAGTGCAATGATTCAGTCATTAGAAACACTTAGCTTTAAATAAAATGAAAACAGATAATAGATCAAGTACACTGAAGCATATCATTTGAGGTATTAATTTACAATGCTCAAAACATAATTACTGTCTGATAGAAATGCATTTTTGTCTTATGGGCATTTATTTTTAATTTATTAATTGCAGTGATCATACCCTCTGATTTCACACTCTTTCTCTCATGATGATATAAAAGTTAAAGTGCCTGGCTTTGTATTCATTAGTGTTTATGTAGAAATCAAAGATTTGACATGTTATTTAATCTATTGTACTTTCTCCTCAGTTTCTGCTTTAAAATTTTTGATGTTTGGAAGAAAAAATAAAAAGATAGATAATGTGTTTGAAATCAGCCCATTAATAATGATAGCTTACTTACACTGGTACATCTTCAAAAGTGTTACTTTTATTGAAATTACCAGTGAGGCTGTGAGTCAGGCAAAAATTGAAATGCATATATCTGCAATTTATAAATACATTGTAACAGTTTGTTATTTGAAAAGAAAAATTAAGTAGAGCTTAGTTTTAAATAAATTAATTCGAGAGTGTAAAAATAACAGCCAAATAGATGCATATTAAGGCTGTACTCTTAAGTGAAATAAATATGATACACATGAAATATACTGAATAATTTCTCTGGTGTAAGAAACTGAAATGTAAGAGAGAGCCATGATGTATAATAGGTATTGTGAAACAGGAAGGAATTATTCAAGGGAGAAGGGGAACATAAAAGGGGAAGTAGAGAAAAGGAAAGAAATGAAAAACAAAAATATAAGAAAACTTGGAAAAAAATAGAAACAGTATTTTTAAGTGAAAAGGGGTGCTAGAACTGATGGATATATTTTGACATTATTGTATATTATGGTAGAATGATAAGACAAAATATCTTCTCAACAACCTCAGTGTGGTTATTCATTTGTAAGAACTTACTATGGTTTTTAATGTCTAATATATTAATATTTTTTAAAATCCAGAAAACATGGCTTTTTATCTTAGTCAGGTATGATGGCACAAGACTGTAATTCCAGCACTAGGGAGGCAGAGGCAGGAGGATCACTGCAAGTTCAAGGCCAACCTAGGTTATATAGTGAGACCCTGTCACAGAAAAGAAAACAAAAGATAAAGTTAACTCTCCTGAAATATATAAGAAATGCCTTTCACGGGCAATATTTAGATTTTTGTGCTTCTACCAAGCAGTGGACCTTGTGAGTTATGTCACCATGTTACCAACTATGCATTGGACTCATATAGTTATTTAGGAATTATATAGAGATGCTGATACATAAATTCATATGCAAACACAGTACATGAGGACAAATATTATAGGCACTCAGAATTTAATTTCATAATGATGACTAAGGCCTAAAGTACTGAGAAAATGATTCGATATTCTGGTAGGCACATGTTATTGAATAGTGAGAAGATTCAAGCTTCTTTTTACTTTTTCTTTTCTTTTTTTTTTTATCAGGAACAAATGACAAAACATGGAAACAGTTTCAAAAATTAGAAGCCAGGCGTGGTGGCTCATACCTGTAATCCCAGCACTTGGGAGGCAGAGGCAGGAGGATTGCTGAGTTTGAGGCTTGCCTGGGCTTCATAGTGAGCTGAGGGCCAGCCTGAACTATAAAGCGAGACCCTGTCTAAAAAAATAAAAAATAAAAAATAAAAATATTAGTAGCAGACCAAAAGGAATGTCAAAATCAGGCTTTACAAACATATACAAATAAAAATGTGAAACAGAAATATCAGAGAAGACTGGAAGACAAAAAACGAAAGTCATGTCTATTGGTTGTTATAAAATATATTTAATATTTTTCACTTGATCATCTATAGAATGATATATTTGGCAAAAAATGAACAAATTAAAAGTTATCCAACATACAAAGTTGTATGAAGGAAGGTACAATCACTTTTAAGAGGAATGGAGCATAGGGCCTTGAGCTTGCCAAGAAATTGTGGTGCCACTGAGCTAACTCCTTGCTTAGAAAAATTACTGTAGACATATGTCTAACCTGTGGCTGCCCACTCATCATTTTGGAGAAGCCCTGTTTGGCCTGCATTCTGATTCCTATAAGGCTATGATCAGTTAAAAAAGGAAGAGACTACTTTAGGGTAGAAACTTTCCATATCCTATTATCCAGGAGCTAAGCAGCAAAGTGGGGCATGTAGGAAAACGTTAAGGTGGGAGCAAAGGTCCGAACATTTCTGTTTGATGGACAGAGTGTTCTTAAAACCACTTTCTTTTTTCAAAATATTCTCACAATTGATCCAAAATGATCACCGAATAGTGAAGACTAAGGGGTAGGTTGACAATGGGCTATTCCAAAACACTAAGACTAAAGACAAAATTTTTTGGTTTTAAAAAACAATTCCTTGCCATTTAAATATGTTTTCATATTTATTCATATGTATTTGTTCTGGACTTCTTACATATGATATAGAGATGAAAATGAGGAAGAAAATGTATTTAAGTAGATGTTGATTTCATATATTTCAATGTATTATATCATATAATTGTTAAAATCTCTTCTGGCGGAATTGGAGGTATCATGAAGTAATTCTAAAATCTGATATGTTGCTCAGCAATATATTAAGTTATTACTTTCCAAATTGGAAAGTTGGAAAGAATCTACATTTCAAATATTTTAAATTTCTTTTTCATATTTTTGAGTAATTTCAATTAATATGGAAAATGGACAATACAGTGTGTATAAAAATGAAATTAGCCGGGTGTGGTGGCTCACACCTGTAATCCCAGCACTGGGGAGGCAGAGACAGGAGGATTGCTGAGTTCTAGGCTTGCCTGGTTTATATAATGAGCTCAGGGCCAGCCTGAACTACAAAGTGAGACCCTGTCTCAAAAAAAAAAGAAATTAATTTTTCTTTGTATGTTAGCTCTTTGAATATTGTACGACTCCTCTAAACTCCATCAGAATATTAAGAATATAATTCTATAATTTAGTGAAAAATGAATCATAATCTATGTGAATATATTTTCTTTCACATTTTAATCTGTCACATATGGAGGAAAAAAATCAATACAGGCATAGTTTACATCATGAATTTGGCTCTAGACCACTAATAGTAATAAATGTAAATAGTGCACTAAATCAAATAACGCCACCACTTCTCTTTGTTCCTAAAATCTGGGGGTGAATTTGATGCCATGATATTAATAATTCTGGGTTTCTATTCTGCTTGCTGACATCTTACCTTCCCTATTAATCTAGGATTCTGTCACTCATTTGTTTTAATTAATCAATTCTTTATTAATTTTGTACTGTTAAACCACTGGTGTAATGAGCATCATTTCACATTTTCAAGTGTGTCCTTGAAGTTAATTCTCAAAGATCTGTAAGAGGAACAATATACAAATAAAAAATGCTGAAGCCAAGGTCAAAAACTTCTTCACCAGGCCATCAGTTTATCATGATTGCCTAATCCACACCCACAAGCCACTGAAAAGGTGGGCAGACGGGCTGAACCAGAACATAGAGGCCTTGTGTTCTAGGACTGAAAATCCTTAGATTAATAATTGTTGATGATTTCTATTTTTATTAAATACTATTTTAAAGATAGTATTTGTAAAAGAAAATATCTGATTTACACTGATAAATTAGCAAAGAATAGATTAAGATTATTTCTAACTGCTAATTCATAAAATTATTATTATTTTTTTTTGAGACAGGGTTTCACTTTGTAGTTCAGGCTGGCCCTGAGCTCACTGTGTAGCCCAGGCAAGCCTTGAACTCAGCAATCCTCCTGTCTCTGCCTCCCGAGTGCTGGGATTACAGGCGTGTGCCACCACGCCCGGCACTGTGGTATGTGGTACTGATTGCTGGTGGGCGTGAGTCTCCACGCCCAGCATTGTATGTGGTTAACTGGGGATTGAACTCAGGACCTTGCGCTTGCGAGGCAGGTGCCGGAACCACTGAGCTAACCCTCCGGCCCTCATAAAATTATTTGAAACTGATTCTTAACATGGAAGGTGCTGACATCAGAATAATTGCTTTCATTCATGCCATTCATATACAGTTGTATTTTTTTATTATTAGCATCGTCTTGGTTGTTTGTGCAAATAATTTCAGTAGGACCTGACCCAAGTATAGTGGTTTATAATGAGACTTCTTGACATGATCTTGTCGTTGTGTTTTTGTATAGTCAGATCATATTTTTGTTAGCACTTTAATGCAGACTGATTAATGTGATGAAAGAGTGAGAACATGTACATGAACTATTGAAATAATTATGTAAAGGAAATATGAGACATCATGACATTTCATTTACCCACAAATAGAAAGGATAGTAAATGAACAGAAACCTAAAGTCCTCCAAATAGACAATAATAAACTAAGTCAGATATAACTATTTACTCAGGTTTACTTCACATCATTTTAAAAACTAAAGCACTAAGAACTGCATGAAATTTACATGTATACTCATCCCCAATGCAATTTTCTCCGATTATTCATAGAGATAATTTCTTAAATCAAGCATTTATATTTTACATGATGTTATACTTTGCATACTTTAGTTTGCACTGATAATATACATTTTACATTTTAATACCTTATTCAAATAGAATAATGTGCAATGTATTATAATGTAACAAAAAAGCCTTTGTTCAATCATTTTTGAGACATTTCCCAATTTTTCTCCTGTATCAGGTGTTTTAGCAAAGTCACATATGTGTGTCTGTGTGAGTACTTATGTGTAACAGTTCCTAAGACATGTGTCTTAGGATGAAAACCTCTGATCTAGAGCTTGTCTTCAGAGCTGTTATTGCTGAAAGACTCTGAAAGTGATTGTATAATACTAGCATGAAGTCTGAAAAAATTATTTCTCAAATAAATCAACAAATTAGAATAAAAAATTTGTAGTTTTGCAGTGAGATCACATTGTGTTTTAATGTTCATTGGTCTGGAAAAGTAAAATCCTTTTAAATGCTTATTGGTCATTGTTTCATGGGTTTAAACCCTGCACCGTCTTCTTTCTCTGCAGTGAAAGCTGTTAATACTTAATGCGAGTTTCTAAGTTTTCTTCATATATTTGGCATAGTAATGATTTTGTCATGTATAAATTTCAAGCAGTTTTTCAATATACATGTTGTTAGTTACTTTTTAAAATGTCTTATTTTACAGAATATTTCTTTTTACTGGATTTGTATTTTTCAATCTTAAATTATATTCAATTGTGTCTAGTTTAAGAAATTTCTCTGTACCAAAACCTATATTATTTTTGTTAAGGAGTTTTCAATTCACTAAAATCAATTTTGTGTATGACATAGAAACCCAGGGTTACTTTTTAACATATGAATGCAATAGTTTCAATGTCATGTAATGAATGGTCTATTTTTCTCCAATGATTCAGAACACTCCCTAGGTGTAAATAGGTTTTCAAATAATATTCGAGTTACTTTTAGATCTCTTTTCTGTTTCATCAAATAATTTGTCTTTTTATGTAAACTCTACATCATTATATAAATCAAGAGTGCAGGACTTACAAGAGGTATAGCATGAATTTTAACTAACTTTTTTCTGTTTCATAGAATTTTATGAGCAATTTTTCAATTTTTTAGTAAGCTTGCTGTATTTTTATTGTATTTAATGAAATTTAAGGATTACTTTGAAGTAAATAAACAGTATTAAATCTTTACAAGTAGAGAAAACACATTTTTCATTTAACTTGTTTGAATGTATCTATAAATAAAATCTTGTAATTTCTAAATTAAATATTTAGAAATTTGATATTGTCCTATTTCTATATTGGCAACTAATACTTTCTTAATATTTTACAGTTTGTCAGTATATATTTTGCAGCTGATATATAGAAACTAATATTGTTAGTAACAGCTAAGCTTTTACAGTTTGTGATGTGAAGCTATTTATACATATTCCTGTATCAATTTCAATCATATACATTTACCAGGTGTACATTTTATAAGTAAAAAATGCATGAATAATTGTTATTTATTTTTCTATGTATACAATTAAATAATATATATAAAATAGCAATGTCCTTTTATCCATTCAAATCCACATGATTATCTGAAATTTCTCTGTGCCTTAGAAGAATGTTTTAGATACAATTCTATATGAAATGTCCTGTTTAATATATTTGATGTATTTATTTATACATTTCAAATATTCCTTTCTCATATATAAAATCTATGCTTAGCTTCAATTCAATTAACAGATGATTTCTTATTTGTGATCTCCTATTTTATCAATCAAATCTGAGTTGATTGTACCAAGTTTAAAAAAATACACAAAAAAGTATTTTTCTACCACAGGAATTTATATATATATATATATATATATATATATATATATATATATATATATATATCTTCTGTATGATTCAGTTTAATTTTTCTACCTACTTTTCTAATTCTATGTTCTTATTTGACTCAATTTTATGCCTTCAGCTTCCTTTATCAAAATCATGCAGGCCATGCAATCCTTAAAACATTAAAACTCCAATTTTGATCTACAAATTAGTAGATATTAAATATTTTTAAATCCCATGTTTTAATGATAATATTTAATATACCAGTTATTTTTGTACTAGTTTGTTATTTACATGACTGAATGGATATTTACTCTGATTTGCTCTTCCCACCAAAAGTCATGTTGAATTTTTTTCCCTGTTTAAAGCATTAAAATTGGGCCAAGATGGAACATTTAAGAGGGATTTAGTTACAAATGAATTAAGCCATTAATTGCTATGTTCAGAGTGGCTCTGTTTTTAAAAATGTGCAATCTCTTATGGGAGACAGGGTAAGAGGATGCAGCCAGAACCCTTGTGGCAAGATCTGGTTCCCTGTTAGCCCCACAGCAAAAAGAATTAACAAACAACAAACAACAGAATTGGAACCTGCAGGAAAGGCTGAGCCTGGGCTCCATTCTTGCTACTCTGAGCAGCGGCAGCAAAAAGCCAAATTCTGCACAAGTAGAAAGGCTGCCAATGCCCAGAGCTCACCATACCTTTATTTGGTATAAAGCCTTCACACTCATAATCCTAGGATGCATAAAACAGGGTGGTCACTGGCAGTCATTGGGCAGTCATTGGCCTGCACCTCTCAGGGAGCTGCAGTGAAGTGAGTCACCTCTCCTAGACATGCCATCAGTTGGTACCAACCTGGGGAAATACAGTGGGGTACATGACTTGACCTGGAGATCATCAGCTGTTAGAGGATGCAAAGAAGAATAACATAAGACTGATTGGAGTCAATAAGGAAACAGCAGATAGTACAAAAGATATTAAAAAATTGTTCACAGAGGTCATGGCAGAAAACTTCCCAAGCAACAGAAAATAATTTGACATACAGATAAATGAGGCATACAGGATTCCAACTAGTTATGATATTTAAAAAAAACACTTAGGTATCTAATAATCAAGATTTTGGGAACCCAACAAAAGAATATAATATTGAAAGCAGTTAGAGCCAAAGAAACAAATCACATGCAAGGGAGGGCATATCAGAATCTCAGTAGAATTTTCAACATTATCCCTCAAATCAAGGAAAGTCTAAAATGAAGTATCTTGATCCCTAAAAGAAAACAACATCCAACCTAAATTGATATATCCTATAAATCAATCTTTCAAAGTTGACAGGGAAATGAAATATTTCTGTAGCAAAGAACACCTGAGAAACTTCACAAATATCAAACTAGCATTTCAAAAAATTCTAAACAATACCCTAGATAAAGACAAGGAGGTTCATGACATCATGAGGCCTTACAGTATGAAATCAGTGAGCAATATCAGAAACCAAATAAAAAGGGGAGAAAAAAAGGATAAAAGAGCAAGCAACAGAAATATATCATGACAGGTATAAATCAATATGTATCAGTTGTAAGTATTAATGTTAATGTATTCAATGCACCAATTAAAAAGGCACAGTCTGGCAGAATGCATTAAGAAGCAAGATACAACAATATGCCCTTTAGAAGAAACACACCTAATTCAAAAATAAATTCATAAACTGAAAGTTAAAGGATGGAAAACAATTCTCCCCATGACAGAAACATGAAAAGAAAGCAGGAGTGACCATCTTATCTGCAGACAAAGTAGATTTCAAATCAACACTAATTAAGAGAAGACACTACATCCTTGTAGAGGGAACAATCCCAGAGGAAGATCTAACATTCATAAACATATTCACAAATTCTAGTATATCTATGTAAAATAAATACTAAGTGACATGAAAATCCAAAGAAGCACTAATACAGTAGTAGTGGGGGGACCTCAATATACCACTGTCATGAATAGCAAAAGTCAACAGTGAAATATTGGAATTGGACAAACCTTTTGAACAACTAGACTTAATAGGAGTTATCAGTGTAATCACTACTCCAAAATCAGAGTATACATTCTTCTCAGCTGTACATGGTTCATTCTCCAAAATCAAATATATGCTAGTTCAAAGAACATGTGTAAGTAAATGAAAAGGAATTGAAGTTATCCCCTAGGTACTGTCAGACCATAAAGCCTTTAAACTGAAGATCAATAGTAAACAAAATTCTGAGAACCTCACAAACATCAATATTGAACAACACTCTCTTAAACATCCAGTGGGTCACAAAAGAAATTACAGACTTTCTAAAATGTAATGATTATGCCAGTACAACCAACATACAGGAATCTATGGGATATGATGATATCACTTCTTTGAGGGAAATACATAAAAGTAAAAGCCCAATCTAGGAAAATGGAGGAAACTCAAATAACCTAATGCTGAACCTTAAGTTCCTAGAAAAAGAACAAAATAAACTCAAAAATCATACAAAGGAGGAAATTGTAAAGATCAGAGCAGAAATTAATGCAATGGAGACTAAGAAAATGATAAAAAAAAAGACAATGAGTTGGTTCTTTGAATGAATAAGCAAAATCAACAAGCACTTTGTCGACCTTATCAAAAATAGGAAAGAAAAGACACAAATTTATGCTATTATGAATGAAAAAGTTGAAATCATAATAGATCCAGTATAAATCCAGAGGTTAACCAACACCTATTTTGAGGACAGCTACTCCAATAAGATGGAAAAGAGAAACGAAATGGATTCCTACACACATTCATAGACATATATGAACTACCAGAGGTAAATGAAGAAAACATAAAAATTCAAAATATCCCAATATCAATCAGTGTAATTGAAAATGTAATTAAAAATTAACAAGAAATAAAATTCTGGTGTGGTTTAATTGTTAAATTCTATAAGAAATTGAGAGAAGAGCTAGTGCCACTACTTCTCAAATTCTTTAATGAGATTAAAAGTGACACCATTCATTCCTGGAAGCATTCATTAGCTTTATTCTAAAATCAGAGAAGGACTCAATGAAAAAAGTGAACTACAGTCCAATCCCTCTAATGAAAGTAGGTGCAAAAATGCCTGAACTACAAAGCGAGACCCTGTCTCAAAAAAGAAAAAAAAAAATCCTCATTAAGTTTGGGGTTGTGGGTGGGTAGGGATATGGGTAAAAATGAGAATTAACTTGTGTCATATACTGGTACAGATTCCCCAATGTTGTATTGTGATTGTGAACTGTATATAAAATGTACCAATAAAGAATTCAATTTTTTTTTAAAATGCTGGCAAACAGAATACAGAGAATTGCCAAGAAGATCATATAAATTGACAAAGTGGGATTAATCCCAGGTTTAAAAGAATGACTCAACATATATATATATATATATATATATATATATATATATATATATATATATGTGTGTGTGTGTGTGTGTGTGTGTGTGTGTGTGTATGTATCAATAAATGTAATACACTATATTGACAGAGTTGAGAATAAAATCATATGTTCATCTCAACAGATATAGAAAAGCATTGGACCTAATCCAATGTCCAATTGTGTTTAAAATAACAGAAAAAAATGGAATAGTTCTTATCCCACCTTGATAAAAGGTATTTATGAAAAGCCAACAATGAATAGCTTGGGAACTAGCAACTAGCATCATACTAAATAGTCACAATTAAAACCTTTCATGCTAAAATAAGGAACAAGACAAAGAAGTCCGCTATCACCACTTCTGTTCAATATAGTACTGTACTTATTAGCCACAGCAATTAGATTAGAGAAAAAAATAAAGGAAATAAAGATAGGAAAGGAAAAATTTAGGCTTCCATTACTCGTTAATGACATGATACTCTATATAGAAGATCACAAAACTCACCCAAAAGACTGCTAGACTTAACTGCCAGACTTAGTAGCATAGCTGGATACAAGGTCAAAGCTTAAAACTCAGTAGCTTTCAAATACACAAATAATGGACTCACTGAAAGAAGAATAGGGGAAAAATTCCTTTCACAATATCAACCAAAAAATTGAAATATCTAGGAAACAATCTAACAAAGTAGATGAAAACAACAGCACTCTGAAAAAGAAGAACAAAGAGGAATGAGGGGCTGAAGTGGCATACAGGTGGGGCGGTTTAAGGGGTGGGGTGGAAGGAAGGGCAGCACCTGGGCGGTGGCACCATTTTGGCTTCACACCTGTGTGTCCGCTGGAAGAGAAGGGACAGCGTCGCCATCTTGGGATTACACAGAGGAGTAGAGGATGTTTCCCTTACTCGGAGAGGTGAGGTCCATGAAAGAAGGTGGACAGGGTCACGACACGTTAAAGAAGTGGCCTGGTGAGCCACAGGGAAAGAATTGGCCTGCTGAGCCGCAGGGAGGAGGAATTTCCCCATGAAGGTGCGGGCACTCACCCAAGTGGTGAGTAAAGGATTACCCAACGGCCCTGTGTTTGGGCGCCAGTTGTCCTTGCAGTGCTGCCCATGGGAGGGTGAGGGGCAGAGTCACATAAGCACACCAGACTCTGGGGAGGTTTCTGGAATGCTTACATTTAATGAACTCAGTGTAGGGTGTTATATAGCACAAGCGGTGGGAGAGGTTTGCAG
The DNA here is from genome assembly GCA_004025085.1 of Thryonomys swinderianus. Lineage (NCBI taxonomy): Eukaryota > Metazoa > Chordata > Mammalia > Rodentia > Thryonomyidae > Thryonomys > Thryonomys swinderianus. Next base: position 31,164 of record PVIC010015214.1, read on the forward strand.
TGGCTGTTGGGGATTGGTCTATGGTTGTCAGAGGAGGGGCCACCATAGGGGAGGATCGGGCAGTTTCCGGCAGTGGTGTGCCCTTTAGCTCAACACTGGTTTAGGTCTCACCTTAGTCTCCCGGGGTCCATCGGCTCTATCAGGACCTACGACACTGGTGTGCAGTGAGGTTGGCTCCGCCAGACCTGGACTTTGCCTTTAAAAAAGTACAAGCACAAAAGAAACATATATAAAAGTCTTCAATATACTAGTCATTCAAGAGATGCAGATGAAAACGCTAAGATTCCATCTCGCTGGAGAAAGAATAACTTCTAACATGTCATCAACCAACAACAAATGTTGGCTAGGCTGTGGGGTAAAAGAACCCTTGTCCACTGTTGCTGGGAATGTAGACTGGAGCAACCACTGAGCAGATTCTTTACAAAACTAGGATTAGAGGTCTCATTTCACCCTGTTATTTTTCTACTGGGTATATTCGTAAAAAAATTAAAAGCATAAATAGCTTTTGACCCTGCTATCCCCCATGCTAGGAATATACCCAAAAGACTAAAAAATCACGTTGGGGGGCCGGGAGATTTAGCTCAGTGGTTCTGGCTCCTGCCTCGCAAGCACAAGGTCCTGAGTTCGACCCTGGTGACCACATAGAATGCTGGGCGTGGTGACTCATGCCCACCAGCAATCAATACCACATACCACAGTGCCGGGGGTAGTGGTTCACGCCTGTAATCCCAGCACTCAGGAGGCAGAGGCAGGAGGATTGCTGAGTTCAAGGCTTGCCTGGGCTACCTAGTGAGCTGAGTGCCAGCCTGAACGACAAAGCGAGACCCTGTCTCAAAAAAAAAAAAAAAATCACATTGGAAAGACAGATGTACACCCTTGTTCATAGCAGCTCAGTTCGTGACAGCCCAATCTTGGAAACAACCCAAATGCCCATCAACTGGACAGTGGATAAAGAAGATTTGGTTTTTATTTTTTAAATAAAATGGAGTATTATTCTGTCATAAAGAATGACAAGATTGATTCATTTATGTGCAAATGGATACACCTGGAGGACACGCTAATGAGTGAAATCAATAGATCACAGATACGCAAATGCCAGATCTTCTCTTTGATGTGAACACCTGTAGGTGCAAATGAGCTCTAGAAAGTATGACAGTGTGTGTAGAATGGGAAATTTCCGAGGGAAATTTGGTGTGGGGATGTAATGAGGGGAAGGAATAAATATGATTCTGAAAGAAAATAAAAGAGCATGTATATAGGGGGTGGGGAGGTGTGGGTGAGGATATGGGTAAAAATGAGAATTGACTGTGTGATATATTGGTACAAATTCCCCATGTTATGTGTGATTGTGAGATATATATAAATTGTACCAATAAAGAATTCAATAAAAAAAGAATTAAAAGCATCATACCACAATGACACACGTGCACCTATGTGTATAGCTGCTCATTTTTGAATAGCAAAATCTTAGAAACAGCCCAAATACCCATCAACTGAAGACTGTATGAGACAGATGTGGAGGTTTTTTTTTTTATATGCCTAAATTGGAGTACCACTCATCCATAAAGAATGGGAAATTAGAGATATTTAGAGCTAAATGGACACAGTTGGAGGCCATATACATAAGCGAAATAAAATGGACACAGATGTGCAATACCATATTGTTTTTCTAGTGTGAGAAACTGAAGCTGTAAAAGAGATCCAGAATATATGATACTTATTGGGAAATAGGAAGAGGATGTTCAAAAGGAAGGGAAAAGCAAAGAAAGGAAAGAAAAACTTTGATAATAAAGGGAAAACCAGAAATGATGCTTATGTATATAAGGGAGATGAGGGTTGAAGGGAGGGCAGGGAATGGGCAAAAATAAGAATTTCTGTGTATCTTGTACAGGTACAAATTCTCAGTGATGAATGTGGTTCTAATGCATTCCTAAAATGTATTAGTAAACAATAAAAGAAAACAAAACGTGAGAATTCTATTACTTTCTTGGTTGTGGAGTAAAGAAAAAAATGTTTTTATGGTTGGCTGTATAAGTAAAACCTTTCTCTCACATTTTTTGCCCCTTAAATTCCCTCATATATTCATATGCATATTTTCACAGAAAAATAACTTACCTAGAGTTTATAATAATTATATTGCAAGCTACATATTGAAGAGATATCTCAATATATACTCTTATTTGTGAAATAGAATAATTATCTTCCATTAAGATTATGACAGTAGAAAATGAAAAATAAGCACTTGGATTATAGATATGAATTATGATGGGGCTATCTGCATCAATAATTGCTAGGATGCTATCATTATTTCTCAGCAGTGACTTCTTAAACAGTATTTAGGTTCAGGGAACATTTTAGCACTAAGTATGTCAGTGACGTAGTTTATACCATCGTGAGTAATTTTTGACTTCTTACAGAGAACATATTTTTTGAAAAATGCAGGCAATTATCCAGAACCTGTTAAAATTGTAAAGAGCTTCTAACTGTAGCATTTTATGTAACAACCAACAAGTAACAACTCCTATTCTTTAGGGGAAAATACAATTTTTAGAATGACTCAACTTTAATAAAGTTTTCTTATAAATTTTCACCCTGAGAAGTCCAGAAATTAAACAAAAGTTTTAATCTAATTATGGCTAATCATGTGGCACAACAATGAATTATATTAAATCATGCCATATACTGGTATAAATTCCAAGAGAGTGTGATCATGATGTGTATATACAGTGTACCAGTAAAGATAAAAATAAACTAAAAAAATTATTTACCAATGAAATACATCTAAAAAAATCTGAGACCAATGTTGACATTGAATATATTCTGACTTAAATTCGAAGACTATCAAGTTATGTTTTTAAATCAGATACTCACGTTAGTATGCACATAGAAAAGAATTATTTTGTATACCTGATGGAAATTTATGAAGAAAAGAAAAGGCAAAAAGTTATATCTTTAAATGATATCATGAGAGAGTGCTTGATTTGACTACCTAAAATATATATCATTTTTAGGTTATCAGATAATGAAGAATTTCTTAACTTACATCAGTTGTGTCTTATAAAATAACTTGATGTCTACTTTCATCCTTTAAACTTGAATATAGTAAAATTAGCACTAAAAAACCACTAAGTTTCAAAAAATCACTTGCTGCTATCTTATGTGTTAATGTAATTAGCAAATGAAAGCTGTTTTATTTTTATTAGGAAAAATAAACTTGCCATTTTAACTTAATAAAGTAAAAAATTTAAATGGGTTGTGCATCTCTTCAATATTAATGAAGCCCTTCTAATATTCATGGCCCAATCAAAGTTCTTCCTTGGTCTAAATAATTTTAATTAAGCAATTTTACCTTCTGTAGTGGTCATTACCAGGAGATAATTGACTGAATCAGTAATGAAGTATTCTGTGAATGCTAAACAAACACCAAGGTTAATTATCTGGCAAGACGTCTGTGGTGCAAGCACTACACTAGCCTTCCAAGTTTCCTAATCCCAAACAGCAACTCGGCAAATTATAATCATTTTCATTCAGATGTATTGTGCAACTGCTGTTGCATTGCACCTTGCAGGGTCAGATCAAGTGATCAAGAACCTTATTTAAATATAACAATACCGAGGCATGCTTTTAAAAAATGGCTTATTTTCTTTGAGCCGCATGTTCCCTTTTTTATTTAATTGCTCCTTCATTATAAATTTTGGAGCAACTTTACAAATTCTCCAGCTTTATTCAGCAAAACTCAGAGTAAATTATATTTCTCTAAGAGACATAACCCCAAGTTTATCTGACAGTTCTGTTTTCACTCAACTATTATTTTTCTTCTTCTTTCTGTCTGACCATTTTATGTTTATCCTGGGTTACCTGAAACATTAAGTTATTTCAAGACACACAGCTGTGTTACACTTTAGGTACATTTTCTATTTAATTTTATTCATCTAATTCTGTGCTGTAAAGTAATAATAATTGAGTAACTTTTACATAGCAAAATGAGTTTTAAAATTCACATCAAAATAGTCCTTAAAAGCAATAATGAAATATTAATGGAACGTTCCTTTGTTCCTGATGCAGTTTGTAGGTCATAATACAATGGAAGTTGGTACTTTTACATAATTTGACTTAATTCTTTATTTACCCCCTCTTTTCCTTCTCCTCACAAGCCCTACTCCTTTCATCTCTTGATCCCCTTCAGTTTTTCAAAACTTCTACCTCTCTTTTTCTTAATATCTATCTTTTATTTTGCTCTGTGTTTTATTTATACATTGGATTCTCATATAAAATTATGTAACACTAGGATTGTGGGACTTCTTTATTTCTCTTAACTTTCTGATCTCAAATTGCATCCATTTTGCTCCAAAGAAGTCAAATATTTATCTTCTTTATGTTAGAATAGCATTTCAGTTTATACATATATCACATATTCTTTCCTCTATGTTTTGTCTTGTTTTGTT
>PVIC010015215.1:0-35506 GCA_004025085.1 Thryonomys swinderianus
TGAGGGTTTTGCGCTTGCAAGGCAGGCGCCGGAACCACTGAGCTAAATCTCTGGCCCTACTCTGCTTTTTAGCGAGGCAGAAGATGGTCCCACTGATATGTTCAATGCTTTGGTTTTGGGAATTCCTTCATTTCTTTCCTGGGGATGGAAAAACAAGTTGTATAGTATTTTGTAAGGAAAAGCTTGTTACTCATCTCCATTCTTTCACTTTTAAGGGAAGTCACACTCGTGTATAATACATTTCTAAAATAACTAGAATACACTCATTTGATAAGGACTTGCTGGTTACTAGGACTTGGGCAGATTGTGGGTTTGGTATAATTGCTAATATAAGGGTCAGGGCCAGGCCTCCAGGAATGTGACTAGAAAAAAATCAAGCTGTCATATACCACACCCCTACCCCAGCCTCCTGTGGCTATCCAGGGGGATTCAGTTTACAATAAGCATCAGAAGTGACCTTAAAGAAGAGGGCATGCCACAGGAAGGCAGCTGCAGACCTTGCTGGGTGGGTGGGGGATGGGCTGTCACTTCATAGATCTCTGGGTGGAACCTGGGAGCCTATATCATTGGCCAATCCCAGTTGAGGAACAGAAGAAGCTTTGGGAGGCTCATAGGCCTCCGAGGCCCAGAGCACACACAGCTATGAGTTGCTAGAAGGGAAGGGACACAGAAAGTCAACCTCCCAAGTTTAACAGATGAGGGACCCAAGGCCAGAAGGGTACTTGTCCTAGGATATGTAGAGCTTTAATGTGAGAGCCAAGACCAGACCCCAGGGCTCTAGAAAGCTACCTATCTGATCGATGCTTTGGGGAAAGAGAGGAAGAGCCCTGGACCTGCCCAAGAGGGGCACTCATCACTTAAACAGGAGCAGGTCTAGACACTTCAGGACCTGGACCTATCTTAAAGCTGCAGCTTTTCCTCACTTTGAGCTCTGAGGAACCATCATTAGCTCTAGAGAGAAGCTGGCCGTTTGGAAAGGTCTGAGGGATTAATGGCCCCGCCCTGAGAACAGGAGTCTGAGCTGGTGGCGATTGAAGACTTCCGGGGTTTGGCCACGTGGGAGTTTATCTGAGAGCCACATAGGGCTCTTCTTACTCTGAGCTGCTCCCTGCCACGGGACCCAGCTGTAGGCACCTCTGCACCCCAGCTAGCTCTGCAGAGAGAGGAGGGATGGCAGGAGGCTGGGGGAGCCTCACACTTCTTCGAACCAGCCTGCTGGTGGCTGATTCTCTTGACAAAATGGTATCTGTGGGGCCTGTGGGACATGGGCTTCTGCTCAGAGGGCCTGAACGGAAGATAATCTGATGACAGGATGATTATGGAGATGCGAGAGGGAAAAGCATCGCGAGAGGTAGGAGGAAGCCCATGGGACAGCGGAGGACGTGTCGTCCCCAGAGCCGTGGAGGAGGGAGGGCAGAGCGGGGCAGCATGGGCAGGATGTGAGCCCTACCGCTGCGGGCGGCACCCCCCCACTCTCCTGCAGCTGGCTCCCCCTGGCCCAGGTCACAGGGTCAGCCTAGGACTCCGGGGGCACCAGACAGGGCACTGGAGAGCGAGGCTGTGCGGCGTGTCTTCCAGAGTGTGCTTCCGGACAGACGGACCTGGGCTCTAATGCCAACTTTGCCACTTAGGGAGTTGTTTCAACTCCCTGAGACTCAGTTTCCTGCTCTGTAAAATAGGATCTGGGTCTCACAGGCTGTGGCAGATTCTGTGTAGGGATGCGGGGCTGCCTGTGTGTGGCTACGACGCCCCCGAGGCACCAGCAGACGACTGGTGCTGCTGGTTGGTGTCACAGATGTGGGAGCTGCAGAGAAGGGGGGTGGCGGCCCCAGGGTGCCATGAGCCTGAGCTGGGAACAAAACGCGGCCACTGACTCCCAAGGCCCGGGCTTTGTCTCTTGGACTCTCATCCCGTAATTGCTTTCAGTCGCTGCTTCAGTCTCTGGGAACCCACTGGCTCAGATACCCACTGCGTGCTCCAAGCTGGGCTGATGAAAATGTGCCAGAGTCATTAAGTTATCAGTGGGGAAGGCAGCCGCTTCTCCCCGGCAGGAAGGGTTCTGCTGTCTGCCGCAGCCGGCTTTGTTCACACAAACTGCCCGAGGCCCCCTCCTCCTCCTCCCCTCCTCCCCTGCCTCCCCCTCCCCGCCCCAGACGGGGCGTAGGGTGCGATTAAGGGGGACAGGGGGCTTGCGCTAAATATTCTGGGGCAACACCGAGGGCGTTACTAACTCCGGCCGGGAGGTCCTGTGGGAAGAAGCCAGCTCCGGACTGGGATGTGGGCAAACGCTATTTCTGCAGCTTGACAGATGGATCCGCCCCAGGGGGAAGGAGAGAGGGAGGCGAGCTGGACCTCCCTTATTGTCACAGCCGCTGCTCTCTGTGCGCACCGTGCCAGGAACACAGCATCCAGGTGCTCGCTGGCCAAGGTGAGAGGAAGGACCTTGGGCCGCGCACACGCAGGGCGCGCTGGTCCCCGGGGTGATGGCTTCGGAGGTGCGTGACGCAGAGGAGCGTCGCCCAGGGAAGGAGACCGGGGCGGGAAGACAGGGCCCGGCCTCTCTGCCTGCCTCAGCAGTCCTGGGGCTCAGTCTGATTCTGCACGACAGATATTTCCAGAGTGAGGTTGCTGACGTGATAAAAGGATGGCAGATGGCTCCGGTACTTTATTTTCGGACATATTTTCTCACCTTCTTTTCCTTGGCTACCACCACCTTAGACTTCAGAGGCGAAGGGACTAGATTTCTCCCCGCTTTGGGTTCGTTCTCTTTCTGAGCCCCTTTGTCAGCTGTGGTGATGGTTGGTGGCTGATGAAGGCTGAATCTTACCCCGAGTCAGGTCCCTCACAGAGGTGAGGTGGGTGTGTTGTTCCCATTAGCCCAGTTTTCCAGAGAAAGCCCGGGCCCAAAGAGGTTCAGCAGCTCACCCAGGATCACACATGTCGGCAGCAGAGCCACAGTTTGAAGAGATTCAGACAGAGCCCACCAGAAACCCGCATGGGGCTTCCTCTCCCAGTGCTGGGCTAAGCCGACGCAGGGTCAGAGCAGTCGGGGTGCACTGGAATGGTGACTGCTCGCCATTCTACTAGATCCTCCGGATCTCCTAAGGGAGCTCCGTTACTGGCTCAAGGTTGCTGGGAGCCTGGGTTCACTTCGGTGGCTATCACTGTATCACGTGGAGTTTTTTTTTTTTTTTTTTTTGAGACAGGGTCTCGCTTTGTAGTTCAAGCTGGCCCTGAGCTCACTATGTAGCCCAGGCAAGCCTCGAACTCAGCAGTCCTCCTGACTCTGCCTCCCGAGTGCTGGGATGACAGGCGTGAGCCACCACGCCCAGCATAGTATGTGGTTACCGGATCAAACTCAGGACCTTGCGCTTGCGAGGCAGGCGCCGGAACCATTGAGCTAACTCTCCAGCCTCTACACGTGGAGTAATTTTGTCTCAGATTTCCACTCCCAGCCCAACAGATTTCCAGGCCCAGTGGGATGATTTGGGGGTCCGAGTGCAAAATGAAAATGAGGGGCTTCTCCATCAGGACATAAAAGCACTTCAAGATGGTGGTCATGGAGCATTAAACCAAAAGTGGGACCTTTCGGAATAGGGAGCTGTGTCCTGGGAAGATGGCCTGGGTGTTTGGAGTGACTGGAAGTGGCTTTTCCAGCTTGTTTAAACCAGTTAGAGCAGGATTTCTGAAGCATGTCTTTCCACTGGAATGTAGTAGTCTGATCCCGATACAATTCAATGAAGTAAACCTCGGAGATCTTGATTCTTTCTCTTGCCCATTTGACGAAGTCATTTACAAGACCAAGTCTTGAGATTAGAAGCTTTATTTTCGAGTGGGCATCTGCTCCATTAAATCCTGTGCCTCCTAACGGAGCTTGCACACTGCCCTCAGTCCTGCTGGCTTCCCTTCAGCCTGTGGACCTGCTGCCAGGCCCACTCCAGCCTTACCAACCCTGCGGGCTGCTTCACTCGCTGGCCTCCCTCCTGCTCCCACAGCTGCGCTGGACGGCAGTGTCTAGGCCTCCTCATTGCTTCCTGTCTTCCGGCAGCCTCCTACCCACTGCAGTCATATCTAGTCCTCCATGTGATCTCGGAGTCTCTTCTCACTAAGATGACCCCCTAGTTGCCACATCCTATGGTCCTCCCTCAGTTCATAGCCCTCTTGGTTTCTTTTAGGCAGCTGATACCATTATGGCTCTGCCTCTGGGTCCAAGTCTATTCCTGTTGCAAATGGGAGCTGGGTGTGTGCTGCTTGCCTGTAATTCTATCTAGTGAGGAAGCAGGTTCGTGAGTTGTAGCAAAACTCTGCATCAACAATAAATAAAAGGGCTGAGGGTGCAATTAGGCAATAGAACACTTGCCCAGAATATGCGAAGTGCTAGGTTCAAACTCTGGAACCACAAACAGGGAGGGGGTTGCAGGCTGCAGTCCTGGGGTGTGCAACACTCAGGAGCTGTTGGCAGGAGCTGTACCTGGGAGTATTATTGCCGCTACTGTCTTGAAATCTATTTTTTTTTTTTTTTGAGACAGAGTCTTGTTTTGTAGTTCAACCTGGCCCAGAGCTCACTATGTAGCCCAGGCAAGCCTGGAACTCAGCAATCCTCCTGCCTCTGCCTCCCGAGTGCTGGGATGACAGGTGTGAGTCACCATGCCCGGCACAGTGGTATGAGGTACTGATTGCTGGTGGGCGTGAGTCACCACGCCCAGCCTTGTTGTATGTGGTTACCGGGATTGAACTCAGGACCTTGTGCTTGCTAGGCAGGCACTGGAACCACTGAGCTAAATTTCCGGCCCTTGAAACCTATTCTTTTGGCTTGTGTTGCTCATTCTCATGTGAATTTTCCTTAAGTTAAAAAAAAAAAATCCATTTCTCTTTCTCCACCAGTTTCTTAAGATACTGCTGTTTCCTGAGTTCTGTCCCATGCCCCCATTTCTCTTTTTTCTCTCTCTAATCCCTCTTAAAATGTCTCTCCATGCCTATAGCATGTATTGCAACCCCGCCAACTTCCAAATCCACCCCTCTTTTCCAAACTCAGGGGGAAGAAAGTCAACCTTGGGCTGCCCTCATTCTCTTCTTAAATGAGAATTTTCTCCTATGTCCCTCTCACCAATTTCCCAAGTTAGGCATCTAGACACCTTCCCCGCTTCCCTGAGCTGACTTCAAAAGCCTGTCGCAAGCCAGGCCCCGTGCTGGTCCCTGGGGATGCAGTGTGTGCGAACACCGGAGCCGCCGCGCTGCTGCTGCCGCCGGTGGGGAAGATGCGTCCTGATGCGCGACTCGTCCTAGCAAGGAAGAAAACCAGGGCCCTGGTTTTGATTGGGAAGACTTCCCTGGGGAAGGACTTTAGGACTCAGATCTGAAGGATGATTAGATGTTCGGCAGGCACATGGGGGCGGGGACGTGGCAAACAGGGGAAGAGCTTGAGCTGAGGCTCTGTGGTGGGAGGAGAACTTGTTTGAGAAACAAAAAGGCCAGCGGGCAGGAGGGCTGAGGAGGAGGCGGGATGCGGTGTCAGATGAGGTGGAGCCGGATGGCGGAGGATGCGCGGGAGGAAGGCTGGGCCAGGCTTTCCGGGCTCCTCCTTGCTTTCTTACTCACACCTTGTACAGTCACCAGACTGTCTCTCTTTTTAACCTCTCTCCCCTGTTCTTCTCCATCAGGCTTCAGGTCCTCGTTGTTTTCCTCGTGGGTAGTGCAGCATAGCCTCTAGCCACCTTCATGTTCTTCCGCCTAGTAATCTTAAGCAGTGTTCTAACATGCAAGTCCGGCTAAGATGGTCCTCTGAGTGAAATCCCCCCGGCTCACTCATCCTCAGGATGAAGTCCCACCCCACAGCTTCTCATGCTAACGCTCCTCCGTCTGCCTCACACCCACCTCTTCCGCTCTGGCTCAGTGAGCTTCCCGCTGTCCCTGTGCTGGGCTGGGCTGGTGTGCTGTGGTGCCCGGACGCCCTTGCCTCCTTTGTCTGTGGTGAAGCCCGGCTCCTCTCACACACGCAGCACAGGGACTCCTTCTCTGGGAAGCCAAGTCCCCCACCTCAAGCCTTCTGCTCACTTCCCCTGTATACTCCTCTGTGTCTCTTCTGCTCACAATGTCACATCTACCTGCGTGTCCCCTTCGTGTACAGGAGCGAGCCCTCGCTAGACTAGACTGTGAACTTCGGGAAGAAAGGATCTCATTTATCGTTACACAGAGGAGCACGTATTAGGTGTTTTGGAATGAAGATCTAGTGACACGGAAATGACATGGTACAAGCAGGTGGCAAAAGATGAAGCTCCGTGAGTGGGCTCCTCATAGAGGGCTTCCAGGGTCTCCCCATGGGGTCTGGGACTGGCTCTTCGAGGGACAAATCAGAAGCAGAGTGGCCTCCACCTGCTGTGCGCATCCACCAGCGAGGCAGGCGGCTGCAGGGTGGGTGGAGTCAGGCTCGTACAGATTCGCTCTTCCAGCGTGGTGGCTCTCAACGTCCACCTTGCCTGAGAATCACCGGGGTCACCTGGTATTGACTGTGCAGATGCCTGGGTCTGAACCCAGAATTTCTGAGTCAGTGAGTCTGGGGTGAAGCCTAACAGTTTGCTTCTGTCATAAGTTCCCCAGCGACACTGATGACACTGGTCTGGGGGCTACATTTTGAAAATCACAGTTCTAGCCAAAGAATTTACTTCAAACATCAGTATTCTCTGCGGTGCTGGGGAAGAAGCTAGAAGGAGCATTTTGCTTGGGTTTGGACTGGGAGGTTTTAAGGTGTGTTAGCCCGAGATGAACGGGATATGGACGCTACAGAGCTGCCCCTGCCCTCGTCTCCTGGCTTTCGCACAGGTGTTTCTGCGTTACTCATCAGCCTGTAACGAATAGCATTCTGTAGTACGATGCTTGGCAACAGATGAGGAAGAGTTGTTGGTTCAGGACGGCATCCATATGAAACCGTCTTGCAGGGAGGCCCTCCGGCGCAGACATAACTACAGTTCAAGGGCCAAAGGAGAGGGGCCTACTGCGATGGATAGTGAGCCCCCATCCCTGCAACAACCCTCCAACAGGCTTCAGAGAATTAGGGAGCAAAGTAACTAGATGAATGGTTAGAACAAGGGACCACTGAGATCTTGAGATTTGGGGATTAAGGAGAAGAGTAATGATTAGCAGGTCAAATGTGCCGTGAATGAAACACCGTGGAGTTTCTGATGGGCAGATCCATACAGGCAGTTGAGGGTTCCTGTGTAACTACTAATAACACCGCTACTTTTAATAGACTTTCATTCCTCATCAACAGAGTAGTTGGTGACTAAATGAATTTAAATCCAACGACTCCATTATTTGCTGCTTATTGACTCTAATCATTTTAAAGGTTAAATGGAGAAAGCCACAAGCAGGCCCGGAGTGTACCTCGGGGGCCTCTTTGTGTCCAGCTTCCTGAGTCACATGGAACGAAGATGCATGGCATCATTTTATTTTATGTTTTGCAATATTTATGAGAGAGAGGGAAGAGACAGAAGGGGAGAGACAGAAGGCTTTGAATTTATAGTTGCTATGTCACCAACTTCAATTTTCAAACTCTCGCCTTACTTTATCAAGGAAGTCCATCCACTTACCAGTACCACTTATGTAGTATTAAATAAGGGTCAAAATTGCTCTCTCAAGGTCCAGCACCTACAGTGTGACCAGCAAAACTGACACCCCTTACCCCCCACTTATCATTTATTGAACATCTCTTATGTGCTATGTACAGAGCAAGGTGCTTTACAAATACTCTTACAATCCCTTTCTTTCAAGTGAAGTATTATTATCCTCATTTACAGAGAAAGGACATAGAGAAATTATATACCTTGTCCAATTTTACCCAGTAAAACTCTCCAGTTCATTTCTGAACGTTAACATAGCCATAAAATCGAAACCTGACAAAGATAGCCCAAAAAGTGCAGATCCAAGTTAAGTCTGAGTGTAGATGCAATATTAGTAAGTTGAAGGTGGTAGTTTATCAAGTAGATAACATACTCTGATCAAATGAAGGAATGCAAGAATGGTTCAATAATGGGAAATACTAGGAAATCAATATCATTCACCATATCAACAAACTAAAGGCAAGTCATGTATAATAGCTGCTGAAAGGACAGCTGATAAAATTCTCTTACAGTGAAACTCTGAAGCAGCAATGAGAGAAAATACATTTTATAGAGGCTAAAAATTAGCTATGTTCATTAGTCTAAACAGTGAAATATTAAATTAGACTTTATTAAAGTAGGAATTTCTGATCTTCTTATTGCCCTAGTGATAGTTTGAAATGAATTAAGCTAGTATAAAATGGTTTTATAGTTGGGCGTGGTGGCTCACGCCTGTAATCCCAGCACTCAGGAGGCAGAGACAGGAGGATTGCTGAGTTCGAGGCTTGCCTGGGCAACATAGTGAGCTCAGGGCCAGTCTGAACTTCAAAGCGAGACACTGTCTCAAAACAAACAAACAAACAAAAAAACAGTTTTGTGAGTATGGGAAAGAAGAGATGATATTATCTATTTTTGCCAATGGTTATTTCCTAACAAACAAAACAAAACACCCCGGAGAATAGTAGAAGAAACCCTATGAGAAGCCATAGTAGTCCCGGGTAAGGTGACTGGTTAACAGCTCTTCTATACACAGTAAATGCTACACAGCTCTGAACTTGGGCAATTGGGATTGGGATTTGAACCCTTGATGCCTGTGCTCTTTCTGCCTTTGTAGTATTTATGCTCACCGCTATAACCCATCAATGTCAGTGCCAAAGAAGGGAGAGTCTCTTAGAACATACAACTGTCAAGTGCTCCAGCACAGCAGGCGTGGCTTGCTCTGCTGGGAGGAAGGACGGCCAGATTTGACAGTAGTCCTGGCATGGTTACCGCGAAGACCCCAAGGCTTTGCTACCTGCAGTCCCATGCCCAGAGGCTGACCCACTGGGCTGGGGTGGTGAGGGTGGCAGTCTAGTTTTCTCCAAAGAACCTCTTGCTTTGTCTCGAGGTGTCCCATTGGAGGGGTACCGCCCCTGAGAACAGCTCTTGCAGGTGGGATACCAGAGACTGGGTGGGTACTGAGGTCACAAACACTTGATCCGCCAATATAACTGAGGTTCATGGCTTTCATGGTAAAAATGGAATATGTTTTTCTGGCACAGAATCGCTGGGTGAAACATCAAAAATATCCATGAAACTTACCTGCTTTGCACAGAAGCAGCACAGGGTGGTAGAAGGAGAACTGCAGAGGGATCCAGGAGGCTGTGTGTCCCCAGGCAAATCACTTAGCACCGCTGAACCTTTCTTGCCTCGTCTTTGCCTTGGGATGATGCCTGAGCAGATTTCAGGTGCTCTTGGAACTCAGAGTCATAGTCACCCGTAGCACGTGCTGACGCTGTTCTAAGTACTTTGCGCGGAGCTTAACTCATCACACAACACTTCCAACCCTATTTTTATTCCCATTGTGCCTGAAACAGCTAAGGCCCAGAGAGGCGAAGTGTCGTGTCCAAGGCCTCGGTCAAGTGCTCACACAGTTCTAACCTCTGTGCTCTTCTTTTGCAGTTTTCTTTTCACCCACAGTAACAAGTGCAGAGGCCATGTTGTTATGATAGTGTTGTCCCATCAGGAGGCAGGAAGGGGGACTGGGATGGAAGATAGGTCCTGGGGGAATCCTGGCTCTGGGGTGGGTGGCTGGAGTTGCAACCCGACGGAATGAAAGCAGTGGCTGCCGAAGTGGCTCACGTTGGCATTTCTCTTTTTCTCCTCTTTTCTAGTCTGTGGCAAGCGCTATAAGAACCGGCCGGGACTAAGCTATCACTACGCGCACACCCACCTGGCCAGTGAGGAGGGGGACGAAGCCCAGGATCAGGAGACGCGATCCCCACCTAACCACAGAAATGAGAACCACAGACGTAAGTTCCTACCGCTGTGGGTGGGCGGGGAACATTCCCTTTTGCACCTTGGTGTCTTCTCATGGAAGTGGCTGACTGGCATCCATGTCTGGCGGCGAGTTGGCTCCCAGAGCTCAGCCAGCTACAATCTCAGCGGCTCAGCTAAACCTTTGGCTTAGAGTGGGTGGGAAGGGTCTTACTCGCCCAGCTCAGCTCGTGGAAGGAAGAAGGAAGGTAAGTGCTCAGCAGAGAGGGAGTGCCCTTGCTGAGCTATCATCGAATACTAGACCTGCCATGTCTCCCTGGGATCCAGAGCACCCACACAGCCCTGGGGAACATAGCTGGCTGGCCATAGCCCTTGGGTATGTCTCGTGGTTGCTTGGCCTCTAAGAGATTTGAGATATTGTTTTTGTTTGTTTGTTTTTTAATTGACACTGTTGATCTGTTGCTGTGAGTTTGTTATAAGGGGTCACGGTTTTGGGCACCAGGCGGTCCTACCTTAGAGATATTGCCTGAAGTTCCATGCTCTTGGCTTGGGGACTCCAAAGGCGAACGGGGCAGGAGTGGATTTGCATTTGGGATGACAACTGTCTCTGAAGACTCAAAATGTTTCTGAAGGGTTGTATTTCCATTTTGCCTCTTTCTTTCCATCTTCAAATTCACTATGGATTAGGGAACCAAAAAGGGGCTTACCACTTGACTTTCTCGTATAAGATCCATTAATGCCTCTGGGTCCCCAAACACCTCAAAATGGGATGGGGAAACAGAATCTTTAGTGCACTAAAGGCCATGCCGAGGTCACTTGGTGAAGAAATTTGTGTTGGTGCACATTCTTTACACATTGGTGCAATGTGTAAAGAATTTAATGTAATTAAAAGGATTAGACCTTTAAAACTATTTCAACTATAGGATTTGAAGATGGCTGTTCATTTTAGTCAGCTGAGTGCCTTCAACAAGTATTTGAAATGATGCACCCACCATGGAAACCTTTCTTTAATTGGGGCCAAGCTTCCTTTAACTCACTGATCACTCTTCCCTCATAACACTGTCCTCTTTATTAGTTTAATACGGCTGCCATAACAAGAGACCTGATGGGAGAGTTACACAACAGAAATTTATTTTCTTCCTGTTCTATAAGCTGGAAGTCCAAGGTCAATGTATCAGAGGTTTGGTTGCCTCTGAAGGCCTTCCCTTGGCTTCATATGGCAACCGTCTGGGTGCCCCTTTTCCTGGTCTTTCCTCTGTTCACAGGTGCCCTGGGGTCTATTTTGGGTGCAAATTTCCTCCTCTTATAAGGCCAGACTGGATGAGGGCCTATCCTAATGGCCTCATTTTGACTTTACCTCATTAAAGAGTCTATCTCTGAATACAGTTACATTTGAGGAACTTGGGATAAACTTCAACATGGGGGTGGAGTGGGGCACGGTTCAGCCATAACACTGTCTTTTTTTTTTTTTTTTTTTTTTTTGCTTTTTGAGACAGGGTCTTGCTTTGTAGTTCAGGCTGGCCCTGAGCTCACTATGGTGCCCAGGCAAGCCGCTGCAAACTCAGCAATCCTCCTGTCTCTGCCTCCCGAGTGCTGGGATTACAGGCATGAGCCACCATGTCCGGCATTGTGGTATGTGGTGTTGATTGTTGGTGGGCGTGTCTACATGCCCAGCATTATATGTGGTTACCAGGGATCGGACTCAAGACCTTGCGCTTTTGAGGCAGGCGCCGGAACCACTGAGCTAACCCTCCAGCCCATAACACCATCTTTATTTAATTCTGTCTTGCTTCAGGATTCTAGCCTTGTGTACCTGACTGCTGTCATCTGGGTGGAATCTGAGCTGATACTTGCTTTTCCTTTCTCTGGTTTAAGTGACCAGAAGGTCATGAGGGGCTGCTACTTCCTACCAGGAGAGTGAGAGAAATCACCTTTAATTTCTGGCACGGGCACCTTACTCACCCTATAGGGCAGTGGTGGTGAACCTACCGCACACGTGTCTCGTTGGGCTGTTTGTACCACTGAAAGCTCTAAAAAGTTCATCATCCTGTCTACAGGGACTGGAGTGCTTCTTTTTGGTGTTTGTCTTATTTACCCAGTTCTTCCATCGCCTCACTACAGTGAGTGGTGTACATGCATGTGTGCGTGATGTGTGTATGTGTGCACCATCTTGGAGTGGAAGAGGAGGGTGCACTGTGGTCAGGAAGTGGAAGGTTGGAGCCTCCTCCCTAGTACTTCCTTCTTTCTCCTCCAAGTTCGTTGTTGACTTAAACCGGCATGTTTCACTCTGTCCACAGGACCTCTTCCTGCACTCTCATCAATAATGTCTTTAGCCTCCAGTGCCCTTCCTGTGAGGCCAGTCTTGCTTAGCAAGGAAGCTGTATTTGTCCTTCTTCCTCTGTGAAGACACCTCTCTGAGAAATCTTGCCCAGTACTTGTCCCCATCTCTCTGTGGGCTGTGGCTGAGTGCATGCATTCCCACCTCTCTCTTGCTTTTCCTGTCTCATTTTGCTGGGTTCTTCACAAAGAATCACTTGACTGGCCAAGAGTGTTAAGCCTCAAAGAAAAGAGGTACCTGGATTGTTCCGGGGCCTCCTCACATGAAGAAGTTTCCAGAACCTTCCACATTTTTCTTTACCTTTTCTCTACAGCGTCCTCTTTCAAAACCTCTGTGATCAACCCCAATTTCACTAGAAGGGAGGGTTCAGCAGAGAAAGGTTCTTAGTGTTTGGAAAAGCCACCGTCTTTCTTCCTGCCCCTAATTTCTCAGGACAAACCCCAAGGCAGCTGCTTCCCCGGCTTCTGTGCACTGCAGCCTCCACTGATTTGCTTGCTGTCCAAATGTGCTCTTCCCCCTCCCTGTGAGCAGCCCCCCATTTCCCTGTGAGTACTAATTGCCAGCATCATTAATACCCAATCATTAGCTGCTCCCACTGTTGGGGCCGCGAGTGTGCTCCGGTCCATCGTGCCCCTAAATGCCACCGGGCTGTGTGGTGAATTGAATGTGACAGCTCAGCGGCATCCTGAGGTCTCCACTTTGCCATCCTCCCTCAGCAGGGCTGTGGGGGTGGGGTGGGGTGGGAGGCGGGAGAGCTAATCCGAGAGGCTAATCTGTGGCTCCCCCAGGAGAAGATCTGGATGGTGGCAGAGAGCAAATGCTGACTTCCTCCTGTTGGCAGAGTGCAGGTGACCAAGGTGCTGTCCTGGAACACCGGCCCTGCAGGCGGGGTGTCCTCAGGGCCCTGGGCAGCTGGTTCACAGCACCTGCAGCGGGCCAGACCTTCAGACTCTCGTCCCCCTGCTGTCCCCTGCTCTGTCCCCTCCAACTGTTCCTTCTGCAGAGCTCGCTGCTCATCCCTGTGCCTGGTGCTGCTGTGCAAAGGGCAGAGGGCCCTCCCCGCTCCCGCCCCGCTGCCCGAGCTGCCAGCTCAGCAGTTGACTGCCCTGCCTGGCTTCCCAGCCCACCAGCAGATGCACTCTCGCCTTTGCTTCTCTCCTCGCATCTCATTTTCTCCTGAGTATCCACTTCTGCATCTCCCGTGGACGTGTCTGCTTGTGTCTGCACTCTGGGCTCTCTGCCTGAAGGGTAGGCACCGGGAATGCTTGGAGCTCGCACCTATGCCCTCGCGGAGGGCACCTTCTCACTTGAGGTGCTGCCCTGCTGCTCCCCGCTTGAGGCTGACATCTCACTTCTCCTCCATTTCCCTTACCACCTTCAGCTGCTTCGCGCAACCCCCACCATGTGTGTATGTGTGTCTCTGTGCACACACGCAGCCACACATATACATGAGTCAGAGGGGGAAGGCGTGGCCATCAGGACCCTCAACAGTGCCCCTTAAGTGCAACCTCAGAAAACAGGGTTAGAATTCACATCTCATTGACAAGCTGCCAATGTCAGAAATTCTCGTGAATTTCCTTTTCATTTCTCCACACCGGTGATGTTTTCAAGGTAATTTTTGGGATGGGAATGGACATTCACAAAGTTCTGGACTAGGATGAAAAAGCTATGTCAATAAATTCAGTGCCGTCCATCCCTGCGTGTATCTAGCCATCTGTCCATTGGCTTGGTCATCAGGCACTGGGCACTGACTAAATGCCAGGACTTGGAAGCACAGACGTGTACAGCCTGTCTTTGCACAGCTCGGGGGCTGGATGGGAGACAGAGCAAAGGCACTAACGACGTAAGGGCCCAGTGTTCTTTCCGTATCTCAGGGCGGCTGTGCTCTGAGGGCGGCACCGGCATCCCTCGCAGACTCATGGGAAGTTGAGATTCTCAGGCTGCACTGGATCTCCCAACACAAGCCGGAGACTTGTGTCTAGGAACCAGCACGAGGTTTTAAAATACCCTCCAGGACGTTCTGGTGGGCACTAGACTTCGGGGTCTACTGCACTGGGGGCTCCGCAAAAGTTTCACTGAGGAAGTGACGTTCTAATTAGGTCTTAGAGAAGGAGAGGGAACTTTTAGGAGGGAGAGGGCAGCATAGATTCCAGGAGCAAGCTATATGTGCAAAGATGGGAGGTGCTAAATGGCACGATGTGTTCAGACACTTGGTTGCAGTTGGCCTTAGTCCTGGACTTAGGGGCTACAGAGAAAAAGGCGCAGTTGTAAGCAGGACCCACACTTGGAGGCATCTTTACCTGGTAGGAAATGGTAGCAATTATTAGAAGGGAAGAATGAATGGTTTGTAATGAAATGCAGAGTCTTAGTAATTCTTATGTGGTATATCTCTTTCCTTTAATCGCATAGGTAAACATAACATGTGCTCAATACATACTTGGAGTTTCTAAGAGGAAAATGTTTTTCAATATATGAGTCTGTAAAATTTATCTCCAGCTTATTTTTCATGTGCATAGAACTGAACCTGTGGTTGTCTTAGGTCTCTGGAGGTCTGTCTGCCTAGTACAAAGTTAGGCTTTCTGTAGAAAATAATGGCTCAGCTCTGGTACCCCTTTGGAGGGCACATTGTACTTTGCAAACCTGAAAGGGGAGAACTGAATTGATTAAGGGTAATGTCTGCTGATTAGATAGTCTGTAAATTAGTCTGATAATGTGCAAATTATCTAAAAGCAGCATATGATGTCATTGCCACACTGATGGGGAACATCTAACAGCTGTTAGTCTTCTGACATCTCTTGTCCTGTAGCATATGGCCAAAGGGCAGGTAGCTTTAGGAGGTAGAGTGAAAATTACTTCTGAAACATGCTTAAAAATTTACTTCAGTCTTTATGACCTCCAAACCCATAAAGCCCACTTAGCCAGCCATTAGCCAACCATGACACTGGAATTTGGCTTTAGTTATGGCAGAGAAAGGGGAAAAGCCAGGTCCAGGGCTCTTTCTGGGGGATGTGAGATGTTTCTCACCACCTAAAGAACAAATGTGGAACCTAGCAATGGAAGTTCTTTAGGCGAGTGAATATTTAACTAAACATGTTGTTACAGATTACAAAGCAAAGAACTTGAGAGGTGGCTCTGGTCCTTGGAGGTTCAAAGCATGTGGTGCTGTAACTTTCCAGGCTGATGGGTCAAACATACCCTGGCCCAGTGAGTGAGAGGATGGCTTAGGGATTGTTTCTGCCAGAGTGTGGCTTGTGACCTGTGGCTTTGCCGTGTCCTAACTGTAGGAATGTGGACCACATCATTATACCTCCCCACTCCGCAAATGAATTGCCTCATTTGTAAAAGGGAGACAGTAATCATCTTGACTTCCTGGAGTTGCTTTGAGTGATGGAGGGGGGGGAGGTGGCACAGCGCCTGCGCATCCCATTTGGATGAACAGAGCATGTTCATCAGGCCACTGATGACGCATCTGAATCAAGGGCTCTGTCTGAGGCAGTGCGAGGGGACTTCTCTGTTCCTGTGAAGCCAGCTGCTCACAAGGACTCGGTACCGGTGATAGCTACTAAAGCCTGACTTGGTCCCAGCACGTCCTTTGCCGAATCTTAAATGTAGGGCACCGGTCCTCAGGTGTTTACTGAGCACATCCTGTATGCGCGCCCCGTTGTGGAGATCAGAGCAACAGGAGCTCCGAAAGGCATCAAATGTGGTTATCACCCTAAGAGAACTTTGGGGTTGCTGAGGGAATAAGATGTATCCATGAAACCAGCTGGAGAAAGCTGCAGAAAGCTGGAGAAAGCTGGTCAGGTGTGCTTCTTCTCTATATACCATGGTGTTTCTCCGGGATTGGCTATGCACAGGTCTCTGAGCCTCTTTGATTTCTCTCCCATTTTCTTGCATAATTAATTCCAGTGTTCCTAGTGAGTGCCATGCAGTGAACAGCAAAGGTAACAACAAACACCTGCGAGCATTTCTGGAGTGTGTTGGACACTGTGCCAAGCCTGCCACCTTTATGCCATCCATTCCGCATGATAGTCCTAGAAAGAAGGTCCCGCATTCCTAGATGGTGCCAAGGTACACAACATCAGGCGATGAGTCATGTGTTGCTTCCTGGGAAAGCTTCCTTATTTCGGCCTTTGATCCTCCCCAAACAGAAATAAAGCTATTTTGAATTAGGATGAGGAAGAAGGAAACGAACAGCAGAAGACCTCTTCAGTGCCAGTCCCTTTCACGCCTCATGTGATATTATCACCAATCCATGAGGCCTGTGTTATTCTTATTCAATGGATGAGGAAACTGAGGCTCAGAGGTTTGAGTAACATGTCTCAAGTCACACAGGGAGATGGAAGTGACCATGTGAATGGGCATGGGTTGGATACCGCTCAGTTAGAATCCAAGTGGTGGGTCCCAGGCCTAAGCGGAATTCTTTCTCATAGTCCTTCTCATGTTCCTTAAATACCTATTGGCCAGTTGTGCAAAGCGTCCTCTTACAAGCAGCTTTTCAAAAGACATGAGGGCATCAGCGGGTCCTGTCTTTACCTGAGTGGCCATGACACAATTCCAGACTTAAACAGCAGAAAGTTGTTCCTTACAGTTCTGACAATGGAACTCCCAGATCAATGTGGTAGCAGGCCTGGTGGCTGCTGAGGGCTCTGTCCTTGGTTTACAGAGACCCATCCTCCTGCTGTGTCCTCCTGTGCCCTTTCCTTGAATGTTCAGATGGAAAGAGAACCCAGGGGCTGGGGACTTAGCCTAAGCAGTATGGTGCCAACCTTAGAAGCACAAGGGCCCCAGTTTGAGCCCTGGTACCCCCCCCCCCACAGAGAACCAGCTCTCGTGTCTGGTGAGGACACTACTTCACCACTTTCATGACCTTAGCAGACCTGCTCACAGTGCAGTCATATATTGCACTTCAGTACAATATATACCCCTTACCATGAGGCCCCACGGTTTTGTTTCTTAGGTGTAGATAGCAACCTCAGTGTTACCTGGGATCCAGGTGACCAGCTTGTCCAGGTTTATCTGGATATAGTGGGCCAAATGGCCTTCTCCCTGCAGGGCTTGTAGATATATGGAATTTCAGGTCTTACTCCGGATGTATGAATTCCAATCTGAACTTCAGTGAGATCCAAAAGTCCTGACCTATAAGGCCCTGTGGGACGAGGCCCAGCAGACCTCTCAGACTTGTCTTCCGCTGGGTGCATGGTTGTGTAAGCTCACGGTAGGGCAGTGTTCAGTGGACCAGCTGAGGGCCTGCATGGGTTCAGAGGTCAAACAGCACTTACTAACATTTAGCCTTAGGCTGGCTGCTTAGTTTTTTATGTCTCATGTATCACATACATAAAATCGGAACATTAATGGCGTCTGTTTCATAGATTATTATGAAGATTAAATAAATGAACTCACATAAAGCACAGCATCAATAGAGAATGTGATGCAACCTCATGGAACCATTGCATGCCCTGCTACAGCTGTGTGTTATAGGTTGGACTTTGAATGTCTTCCAGAACTCAACACGTTGAAGGCTTGGTCCTCAGGCTGTGGTGCCACTGGGCAGCGATGGGACCTTAAGTAGGTGGGGTCTAGTGGGATGAAGCTGAGTGTCTCCTGAAGGTGATAGTGAACCATGGCTCCTCCCTGTCTCTTTCTTCTGGGTACCATGAGGTGAACACATCTCCTTGCTGCACACTCTGGCCAGCATGTGCTGAGCCTCCACAGGCCCAAAGGAACAGGGCTGGCAGATCACAGACTGAAACCTGCATACCCCAGAGCCAAATTAACCTTTCCTCTTCCTGAGCCAATCATCTTGGATAGTTGTTACAGCGATAGAAATCTGAGTGGCACAGTGCAGCTCTCAGGCTGGAAGGGGACATCAGAATCAGATAGAGGGTGCATCGTTACAGGGTTGGCTGCACCCACCTGCACAGCATCCGTGCAGTGAGGCTGAGAGAGGCCTTGGAGTTGACATTTTCAACAGGTGCCCAGGTGAGCCACTGCCTTAGAGAAATCCAGTTTTTGAAGACTGATATTCAGTCAATTCCTTTTAATTATTTTCTTTTTTCTTTTGTATGTACTGAATCAGGTAACTGGACAGGAATGAGGTTGTGCTGTTATATCAAAGGGGTAGAGGTGGTTGGTTCTCAATATTTCCTTTACTTAAAGTTTATTCTTCAAAATTGGCAGATAGTCTGTTGTCAGGTAATTTTTGTTATTGCATGTTGATGGGGTACCATGTGAGGTTTTGATACATATGTACAGTGTGTGATGTTCACATTAGGTCAGGCGTGTCTGTCCCCTCAAACATCTGCCATGTCTGTGGGGAGAACACTGGAAATTCTTTCTTCAATATCTTTTTGTTTTTGTTTTTGAGACAGGGTCTCACTTTGTAGTTCAGGCTGGCCCTGAGCTCACTATGTAGCCCAGGCAAGCCTCAAACTCAGCAATCCTCCTGCCTCTGCCTCCTGAGTCCTGGGATTACAGGCGTGAGCCACCATGCCCAGCATTTGTGGTATGTGGTACTGATTGCAGGTGGGTGTGAATCCCACACCCAGCACTGTGTGTGGTTACCGGGGATTGAACTCGGGACCTTGAGCTTGCGAGGCAGGCACCAGAACCACTGAGTTAAATCTCCAGCCCTATCCTGAAATTCTTTAAGGGGAATGACACCCTTTGTTAAGGCCATGCTGGCATAGTTACCCTCAAATTCATCTTTCCCTGTTCAGCTGGGTGGCAAGTTTCTGGGCCGGGACATGACTTGACCCAGGCGACCACCAGAAAATGGAAATAGCTCATTGCACTTTTCCTAACCAATACACATAAGCTTTTCTTGGTCTTTTCCTCATTTTTCCAAACCTTAAGCACCGGCCAGGGATTGCTGCTAAATCTGGTACACAAAGGACATGTCCAGAATTGGTGCAATGATTTCAAATGCCTGGCAAGTTGTTGCAACTGGTTGTCCCGGTGCAAAATACAACTCTAAACAAAAAATATGCTAAGCATCCCTCACCCAAAATGCTTGGATTAGAAGTATTTTGGATATTGCCCTGAATTTTAGTATTTGCATGTATGTATGATGAGTTACCTTGTGAATGAGAGAGTCAAGTCTAAACACAAAATGTGTTTGTTTCATATGCATGTTATATACCACACCTAAAGGTAATTTTGTCTCAAAGTGCCTACATCTTGATTGCAAACTGTCACATGAGGCTAGGTGTGGGATTTTCTCTTTGTGGTGCTGTTAGTATGCCTGTACTCAAAAAGTTTGGGATTTGGTAGCCCATTGGATTTTGAGCTTTTGGATTAAGGTTACTCGACCGGTATATCCATCGACAATGTGAGCAATGGTTTCTGTTTTTCTGGCATAGTTTTTAGGGGTAAATTCAAGGTTTGCATCTAAAGGCGTGAATTGTGTATCTGATAAAGATGAAAAGAAAGAAGGCAGGGCTAGGAATGGAGGCACTGATGCCACATGGCGCACCACAGAAAAAGTGAGGGTCAACTTTCTCATTGGGTACTGTGAGGACGGTTTCTGGAAAGAGACTGGGGAAACTCAAGACTCTGTGGCTGAGTCAGGGACACTGAATTCTTCTCACTCTGGTTTACCAAGAAATGCCTCCCAGAGAGGATTCCTCCTGAGAGGAGAGCCTGGGCTTCTGTGCCCTCTCCACTGCACCCATTGCTTTTCCTTTCTGTTCTTTCTGTCCCTGACATGAAAGCAACTGGTGCTTAGGATGCCTTAGGGTGGGTCACTCCATACTCAGAAGGCTTTCCATCCACTCAATTCTTTGTCTTTAACTTCCCTTTGGCTGGCATATTCACCACCCTCAAAAGGCTCTGTGAAGGTTTGTCCATTCCTTCATTAAGTATTTATTTGTCAGCTCTGTGTCAGTCTATGCTCCAGGTGCCAGGGATACTGTGTAAAAGAGCCTCAGGGAGCTCCTGGCTAATAGAGAGACTTGTACACAACTATAAAACAATGATGAAAGCCCGAGTTCCTCTGGGTTCAGCAAACTTCACTTTCCTTTTTCTTTCACCCCATCATAATCCTCAAATAATAGGCCTACCAGGGACCCAAGTTGTCATCTAGTAGGCTCTTGCCTCTGGATAGGCATGGATTCGAACAGCCTGGGCTCAGGGGACGCCTCTCTGAGTGCAGAGGCCTGCTTGGAGAAGCCCCTCCAACCATACCTTGTCCCACCACCTTCCTTTTAAGCTTCTCCATGGCATGTGCTTCCATTTCAGTTCATTTCGTCTCATGTTGTCCTTGACAATACTGCGTGTGGCAATTTATCAGCCTCATCCATACACTGGAAGACTTATCAAATCAGCCCCCAGCCTCTCTTCTCCAGGCAGACTAATCTCAGTTCCTGAACCATCTTGCCTTAGCTTCCCCCTGTCTTTACCCTATAGTCACATTGGTCTCAGTGCTGGGTGGCCACAAGGCTCAGGAGGAGGTGGAGAGGGCTGTGCCATCCAAGACTCTTGATGGTAAAAGTCAACCTGGTGGTAAGCAGCCCCCACGTCTCCTGGTCCTCCATGTGTGGGGCGAAAAGCGCTGCTTGTCTTCCCCATGGTGCCCTGGGGCGGGGTCTGAGTGCCATCAGGTGGCCAAGAACCAGCCTGGATAGAATCCCAACACTTTTATTCCTTGGATCTGTGGGATCTATTCTTTTATCAGTTCTAGGGAAGCAGTGAAAAAAGGGGTCGGGCCTTGGGGATAATTTATATGAGTAAACACGTAAGGAGTAGGGTGAGCGAGAGCATGAGAATTAAGGCCATTTATCCAGGCTTTGATGCTCGGCTTGGCCTCTGGTCCAGGCTTCCCCCCAGTCTTGATCACACCACTTTTAACCCTCTCCTGGCTCCGCTCCAGGCTGGGCCAGTGCAGATGTCTGCTCAGCTGCCTCCTCTTCCCAGCCTGTGCCAGTCTCCCTGCCCCTCCTGTGGCCCTCATTAAAGGCTGGGGAGTAGGACGCAGGCTGTGGCGGTGGCCTCCAGCTGAGGCCTGCTCACCGATTCTGAAGGGAAGGCACACGGACTTCCATCCTCCCTCTGCACCCTGCTGGTCTCCAGAGCTGCATCCCCAGTCTGTCCTGTCCAGTGTGTCCTCTGTGACCACTCCCGGGCTGCCTTTCTGCACGGCCTCTTTTCTTCTCCCCATTTTTTTTCACTCTCTCTTCTAAAGATGCGCTCTGCACAGCCAAGTGGCACCGGGCTAGGATGCTTTACACTTGAGAGATGAAGTAATAACAGGTGGCAAGAGTGGAGGCTGCTGGAGCCTAGGATTCCAGTTGCCATGGAAACGTGTCAGACCTGTGGAGGGACACAGGAACTGTCAGCACGGAGGGCGGTGGGGGACAAGAAAGAGGAGTGAGGAGAGGCACATCTTTTCCTGGAGGACTCGGCACATGGCCCCCAAGTTCCCTGAGGGCTGCGCACCCCAATTTAGCAGAGATTGGATAAATAGCTGTGAGCTGGAACAGGGGCTGGGACTGCCTGGGGGTGTTCTAGCATGGTGGTATGCTTGTGCACCCCAGGCCCTGGCAGGGAGTCCCATGGTCTGCTCAGAATGCGAAGCCATGCCTTTGTGTGTTTGCCAAGGAGAAGCCTCAACTTCGGCTTGCTTCCTGTTTTGCTGGGACAACGACAGTGTAGCTCTGGTCACCATACAACCTAGGTGAGGGCTGTGCTGGTGGCCAGACAATCTGTGCCATTCATTCCTTTCTTAAGTGGCAGCAGAAATTGAGCTGAAAGGGGGAAAGACAGCCCTGTCTGGGTGGTAGTTTTATGGAAGATTTACAGCCTTATTTAGCATAGATGCAAGTCCTGATTAAACTAAAATATCCTGTAGTGCGTGCTAATTCCCTTCTAGGATGCCTGCTCTCCCTTCCCTGAGGCTTAGCTTTTTCTTTTCTCTTGCTTTGTGTTATTTGAATGCTGCTTCCCACCTTCTGTTATTTTTTCTGCGTTTCTTCGGGAACCCTGTACCTGATCCCCCCCAACCCTTTGAGTTGTTTTTAGAGTTATCTCTCCCAGGTAAATACCAAAACTCTGAAGCTTACTTTATTTTCTCAGCAGCTTACTTGCATCTCTTCTGTGATCTCAGCCCATGAGCATTAATCAACAGTAAACCAAATCCATCGTCATGGACTCTGCCATCGAGATACCACTCGGGTCTTTGCCCTCCCTGTCATCTTATTCTATAAAGTGGGACTGAATTTCCCATAAGCAGAAGCAGAATCTCTATTTAAATCCTGCTTGCAAGGTCTGGGAGAGTTTCCTATTTATAGTAAGATCCTTTTTATAATGATCTCATATACGGTACCAGGAAATTGCTCACGGCTGGGTCAGGCCATAGGCCAATATAGCTCTGGTATTAGCTTGACTTCAAAACATTCTTGCCTGAGCCTCTGTAATTCTCCAGAGAAGTGTTTTCACACACTATGTGACAGTATACAGGGTCACCCGGGATGGGTTACTGTGGTGGGACATTAAGTTCAAAAGGAATTTCTGCTTTTATCAGGCTAATCTCAATAATTTTATCACTTAGGACTTTGTAAATAACATATTGGGTGAATCAAGTTGACTCTAATGAGATTTATGAAATACTTGATATACAAGGTATGGCCAGGACATGTATGCCTCTAGCTTCTCTTGAGCGGACAAGTGTGATTAGTAGTAGAATCTCTCAGGACATAGACAAACTGGGGTGAATTCTACCTCCCCCTCTTTATAACTGAGACCTGGGCCCAGTGCCTTAAGCTCTTGGGTATCAGTGGCCTCCTGTGCCAAATAATTCCCATATCACAAAGGTTCTATAAGAATCAACAAAATACTGTGTGTGTAACACATCCCGCAGGCTTCAGTGGAGTTGTGCTGTGTAATAAGCACCTGCTTTTTTCCCTTCTCAGCAATTGAACAAGGTGGAGGCTGAGTGAGCAGGTATGACCTGACATCTCTTTCTTGAGACAATGAATTAGGGCCCTCAGCCCCCCATATCTGCATAATCTGGGAGCTGGCCTTGAGTCTAGGTCAGGAGACCAACTCAGCCAGCTCTCCTCTTTGAGGAGACAGTAAATGATATTCAGAACAACAGCTAACTCGGCCACAGAGAAGGCAAACAGTGCTCTGTCTGCACAAGGAGCAGGTCCCAGGGTCATCGCCATGTGCTAGCAGGAGGGAGAACAACAGAGACGGTGTACAAACTCTGAAGATGCTTAAGTCCCTCTATAAAAAAGAACAGTATTTGCAGAAAGCCTGTCCAACACAATTTTATCTTAAACCATGTCTATAATATGTCATCCATTTCTAAGCCGTTTGTCCCACAAATTATTGGTAACCGTTTTCAGCATACACACCGATGTTGCAGCAATGACTTAGATATGGTCTTGGGCTTCAAGGAGTAGATCACTTAATATGGGAGATGAGGCGCACATAGGCCAAGAAGAGAAGGGTCGTAGCAGTGATGTCAGTAGACTGCTCTCCCCGAAGCACGACTACTTATTTCTGGCTGGGAGTTGGGAACGCTCAGCGGGAGAACCTTCACTCTAAGGCCAATTCTAAATAACAAAATGTGCAAGAGACTCAGATGCAGAGCTATTAGTCCCTGCCGTGGCATTTTACCATGACGGAAGGGTGCTTTGAGCTCATTGTGTAAGGAGAGTAGGGACTGCCGCAAAAACGGTATCTTTGAAAACAAAGCCTAACTGTTCACTGTCACTTTCTCTACCGGGCCATTGCTAGACCAAAGTGTCTGCTGCCCAGCTGCTGACAGCTGCACACACCGCGGCTGGCAAAGGGGATTTTAACATCCCCTCGACTCCCTTGATCGGTCACTTTGCATAGCCAACAACCAACACTGGCATGGGGACCCTGCATGGGCTCTATCTCATCAGAAACTTCTCTTCTCCAGATAAATTAAATTCTGCCCCTTTGGTCTTTTTTACATAGGATCATTTCCTCTATCCCTCTCTGTTTTGCTCTGCTAGATTATTTCTAGATTATTTTTATTTCTTGCTCTATTGGAGTTCTTGACCCAATGGAGTATTTTGTCAAGTCTGTTGGTGGTGAATACTATAAATAATTGAAAATTCTAAACTCCATATTTTACTTCATTTTCACATATCACAGAGGACATAGTGTAGTGGAGACAATCAGATTCTTTGGTGCTTAAAGATTTTGTGAAAGGCCAGAAAATCGGGAAGTCTCTGAATATAGGAGAGAGACAGATGAGGAAACTGGGTCACCTGAGAGTTTTGGGGTTGATATACACGGGATCCTTTAATTGCTTTTACGCAGGAAGCATTATTGTGATTGGCATCTGCACACTTTAGATCTAGTTCTGGTCACTCATAAAACATAGCTTTGGGGGCCGGAGGGTTAGCTCAGTGGTTCCGGTGCCAGCCTCGCAAGTGCAAGGTCCTGAGTTTGATCCCCAGCACATGCCACAGTGCCGGACGTGGTGGCTCGCCTGTAATCCCAGCACTCAGGAGGCAGAGGCAGGAGGATTGGTGTAAGCTTGAGATAGCTTGGGTTACCTAGTGAGCTCAGAGCCAGCCTGAACTACAAAGCGAGACCCTGTCTCAAAAAAAACCCCAAAAAACCAAAAGAAAACATAGTTTTGGTTTACACTTAGTGCTACCCCACCTCCATTTTATGCACCCCCCACCTCTGGGTTATGTGCAGTATTTGATAGTTTTCTACCTCTCTTTTGGTGAAGAAAGCCTGTGTTCACTGGCTTCCTAGACATGACTGGATTTTCTCAGGGAAGTTCTTAAAGTGGCAAAGATGACAATGGAAGGAAAAGGAAGAAAGGGACACTGGTATTTCTGGATTTGAGCACAACACATTTTATAGGCAGAGTAATGTCTTTGCAGACACGTTGGTTTCGTGAGTTTCTTTGTAAACTACTCTGTATGCCACGCAGATGCTTTTGAGCTCCAGTGGCTGTGGAAGAAAAGCCAGACTCTGTAGGCCTCAGGGGTGAGCCACCTCCTCTGCCTCCCCAAACAGCCAACACTCTCCTTGCAGAGAACTGTCTGCCTCCCTGAAGATGGAAATCAATGACTTAGAAACTGATTAAACAATCCAAATAGCAACTGATAAATGGATTAACTCTCCATAATATGATTCTGCTAGCTTTTGTCTTCCGCCTTCCCCAGGTAAGTTTTCTGTTCCTGGAGGCAAAGCAGAGGCATGGAGGAAGCGAAGGCCAGAGGGAATCTTATTAAAGTGGGTGAATCTGTTTATCACTTACTGTCTGGATGGTATTTCTGCTCCGATATCTGCTTTCTTGTACAGATTTGTACCCTTCGAGACCCTGATTAATGTTAGCCAGTGAATAATGAAAGGGAACAGCAGATGTTGGGGGTGCTAAGGAGGGAGATAGTGGTTAAGGCTGATCCCACAAATGGTGAGATTATTTTTCCTTTTATTTGCTCACAGGAAGTGTGCATGTGACAAAGAAATGTCCACAATAGGAGGAAAGAAACAGACAAAAATGGAATCATTTCTCTCAGCAAAGAACCTGTCTGAGGCTTTTCAATCAGCCCCTCCAAACAGCGAATGATTTTAGTACTCAAAGACATGTGCTGTTCTTACAAAGCTTTGTTTCTGAGGTCATGTCCCAAGAGTTTTCTTTGCCTTTGTTTAGGGACTCTCAGCAGAAGTTGGTTACAGAGTTAATGTGTTGTATAGTAACCATTTGACCCATCTCTGGCGTGACACTGAGCTAGCTCCTAGTGAACCTGTATGTATAGTTCTAATTCTAGGCGCTTGAGCTCTGCAGATTAACTTGTCTTGAGTTGTTTGGGCTTTTTATGAATACTGACTCCGACTTCAGGGGGATGAGGCTTGAGAAGAGTCGATTCCCATGTACCAGCCACGCTGTCCACCAAAGTCCCCAAGAACCTCAGTGTGATTTCTGCAAGTGACCAGCACTGGTCATACTTTTAAATTTTCCTTTTCAGGGACAGGAGGAGAACTAGTTCCTAAATAAGAACTTTTTTTTTTTTCTCAAAAGTTTAGGTCCAGACATTGACTTCTTGCTCCTCCTCTATCCCCTGCTATTTGTGGTTTCCATCTGATGTCTGAGATCTTGGCTGGAGGGCTGGTTGTTCAAGGTTGACCAAAGTTCACTTGACTGGAAATACTTCTGGATTAGTGTATCTAGAGATGCAATCAGAGAAGCAAGGTGCTTTCTATAAAAACTGCTGGGGGATATCGCAGAAATTAAAGTCTGGAAAGCTTGAAGGTCCTCAGTACCACCGAACCAAGAAGAACCAAAAGGAAAACCCAGCCTCATACCACAACTTTGTTGCAACAAACCTTTAACATTCTAAATTCCATATTCTTTCTGGAGTGGATTCTATCACACTGTGGTGAGGTAAAAGGGAGCAGTAGGAACACATCTCCGTCTAAAATTGGAATTGGTTTTAATGTTTCCACAGCCCAAAAAGGACCAGATGGGACAGTCATTCCCAATAACTACTGTGACTTCTGCTTGGGGGGCTCCAACATGAATAAGAAGAGTGGACGGCCTGAAGAGCTGGTGTCCTGTGCAGACTGTGGACGCTCTGGTGAGTGTGGCCCCTTCCTGCGTTGGGTGCCCCTAGGCCAGGAGCTTTTGTGCTTGGATATCTCCACCATCTTGTTGGGGCGGGGTGGACGAGTAGAGTGGAGGGGAGTTTTTAGGTCATTTTGATATTTTCCTTCTTTAGGGCTTAAGATCCAAAAGTTACGGCCTGAGTGCCAGGGTAAGAGTCAAGGAGAAGGTTTTGACTTGTGTCTGGCCTTCGAGGTGGACATTATTTTGTGTGTGTTTTTGCAGGCGGTAGCAAAGTAGAGTGGAAAAACCTGGAGACACGTGCTGTCACGCAGCATGCTCTCTCAGATTGAAAGATGCACAAAATGATGTGTTTGTTCTGTGCAAGTAGCTGGGGTGATCCAGGAGTGGATAAAAATATGAACATTGGGAAAACATCCACATTGGGAACTGTGGGAATCAGGGACCTCTGGGCTCCTGAGTAGCTGCATAAATGCACATCTTCATTGGCCACTCATCTCATTTTCTTGTGGAACAGAAAAAAAAAGACTCTTACAAGTCAAGGAGACAAAAGTGTAGGCATTCCTGGACTAATCTGGGGTTGACTCTGGGTACCTTTATTGATTATTTTTTTCATCTTTAACCTATCCAAAGACCAAAATAGCCAGAAGAGACTCCTTTATTCTTCAAATGAGTTCAGGCCTTTCCTGTTATTTCCATTTTCAGTTCTAACCAATCCATTATTTTTTGGCTGACTGTGTTTGGTTAGTGCTACCTATTTTCCATACTGTTTTACATTATAACAAGACCAAGACATGAGGGGAGAGAGGATTCCTTAGACATCATTGGTCTCATCAGTTACTGACTAACGGGTGAGACAGTTTGAGCTGTTGGTTCCAGCCTGAGGCACCGTTGCTCCTTACCACCTTTTGACCCAAGCACATGTCTAGTCCCAGCCCCGAGGCTAAGACTGGGATGAACAAATCTTGGTTTATTGCAGTGAATCAGTTCTTCTTTCTTTGCTCTGAACAATCTTACCTTGACCTCTTTTACATTTTGATGTCAGGGTTGTGTGGGGGATCAAGACTGTGCTGAGTGGGAAGCTGGTTAAAAGGAAGAGGACTCGGTTTCTGTTGCGCGCAGCCCTCAACACTTAACTCTCAAGAATCCTGCCAGGGGCGACCTTTGTGCAATGCTGTCAATGCATGTCCAGTCCAAACATGACACATAACACTGGACTTTTTCTTCTGACAATGCTTACTTAGGAGATAAAGCCCTTGTGATTGCAGATTCGTTTTTTTAGATTCTTAAAAAGAAAATAAAACAAATGAAATTTAACTCGGTGGTTTTTAAGAGCAAACAATCAGCCCAAACCTCGACTGCCTGAAGCAAGGTCTCTTGGAGTGCTGCTCCAAACAGTATATTATGGGCTGCTATAAGTTCAGGTGGGATTGGAGAGAGCACACTCGTTCTCATTGCAAAACTGTTCTAATTTCCCCCTTTTCTATCTTACAAAAGGTGGGGGCTCAGGGATGTAGCTCAGTGCCACCGTGCCTGCCTGGCAAGCGCGAGGCCCTGAGTTTGATTCCCAGTCCCCCCCCCCAAAAAAGGTGGGGTACTTACATCTGATCCTTGGGCATCAGAAGTGGGGTGGTGGTTTTATTGTACATTGAGCCTCTTTTTCTACAACCTTCACTCAGCTTGTTTTTCCTAGGTTCTGTCTGCTATGTGACTCAGGAGGACATTTAAAAAAAAAAAAAAACAAAACAGCCTAGATATTTTCTTTGCAGTTGTCAAAGATTAATTTCAGTGGATCTCTTAGTCAAGGTGTAACTCTGATGTTCCGGAAATAGTTGACCCTTTGGGGATACTATTAATTTAGGTGGAATTAGCCCATGCCTGTTAAGGTAGCTGGGCAAATACTTCTCCGGGGTCCTCCCTAGGGTCTTTCTAGAGAAGAGTGTGGAGCTTGGAAGAGCTACTTTTCTCTACCTCTCTACTTCCCCACTTCTTCTGTTTCCTGGGAGAAAGCGGGATGCTTGAGCCTGGCCCTGTAGGAGGTGCATCATTACTGTCTGGGGAGGCAATTTGGGGTCCATTAGCATATTTAATAGTTTAAACCTGAGTTTTACTGATTGTAAGATCCTGTATTTTTTAGGCTGTTTTACCTTTGTTTCTCACCTTTTTAGTGTTTTGAATTAGATTAGACAATCTAAACTTTCTAGAATAACTAAGGTCTGGGCACATTCAATGGCAAGTGTGTGTGTACGCGTACGTGTGTGTGTGTGTGTGTGTGTGTGTGTGTGTGTACACCTGTATGTGGGGAGAGGTCACAAACATTTCCTCCAGTGCTCAAAGACAATGAGAAACTCTTCGATGATTTGCCACTTATCAGACTCTCCAACTTCTTTTGGCTTTCATTGTAATTGAACTACATGATGTAAGGATAGAATAGAAAGGGTTCTGAAAGAATGGGATTAAAAGCAGGGAAAAATAAAAATAAGATGACTTAATCACCTCGAATGGGTTATCTGACAGTAATACCTTTGTAAAGCTGACTGTCAAAGTGATGGACAAACATTGTTCAAAGTAGCCTCAAACGAAAACACCAAAGAAATACCAACCAGGCTTAAAAACCACCAAGAAAAATCACTGTCTGGGGCAGGGTTGAATGAGCACGCAGGCGTCTGTGTGCCTGAGGAAGGGCAGTGAGATCGTGCTGCCTCTTTGACTGTCAGAAGCTGTGGACATGTGTATTATGGAGGAAATGATGCCTTTCAGGGCAGGGACTCCTCTTCCCTGGAAATGCGTGCTTTGTCCTAAATCCCCATCCTTAGGTGATGTACCTGGTTAATCCTTTTGGTGTGACAGTGGTCTGTTATCTTGCTATTAAGAATAACATTGTCATAATGTAATGAGAATATTAATGATGCTGTCTGTTGCTTAACCCATGTGCTGATATATTCATCATACATGTCAGCTCATTTGGGAGGAGAAGGCAGGAAGGAGAAGGAGGCAGCGGCCGCAGCACGCACCACGGAGGACTTATTCGGTTCCACGTCAGAAAGTGACACCTCAACTTTCCACGGCTTTGATGAGGACGATTTGGAAGAGCCTCGCTCCTGTCGAGGACGCCGCAGTGGCCGGGGCTCACCCACAGCAGATAAAAAGGGCACTTGCTAAGCCCGTGGAACAGACTGTTTGGGCCATCAGCCACCCGCTCTGACTCTGGTCATTGTTCTGGTTCTGATACACACATATATATATATATATATATTTTTAATGAAAGACAATTTAGGATTTCCCTTTTTCCTTGCCTTTTCCTCCTGCCATCCACGTGTCCCTTTCCACTGCCGTCCCTCTCTTTTGGGTATGTACAACAGATGCACCAACTACTGAAATGAAAGAAACCAAGTAGCAGAATGAAAGTCCCTCAGAGAAATGGCATGGCTATGTGCTGCTTAGTTTCCCTAGAAATAGGAAGTTAGATGGATTTTCTCTTTTTTGGGGGGGATCTTTTTGACATGAGCAGAGTTGATTTCCTCAGTTTTCGTA
The DNA here is from genome assembly GCA_004025085.1 of Thryonomys swinderianus. Taxonomy (NCBI): domain Eukaryota; kingdom Metazoa; phylum Chordata; class Mammalia; order Rodentia; family Thryonomyidae; genus Thryonomys; species Thryonomys swinderianus. The sequence goes on from PVIC010015215.1 coordinate 30,284, forward strand.
TTTACTGGTGAAACGAAGAGAAGCAGAAAACTCGGTTTGGAAACAAAAGAGCCAATAGCATTAAAAATCATTATTTATATATGCCAGCTATTATTAGAATCAGACTTTTCTGAGAGAGAGAGAGAGAGAGAGAGAGAGAGAGAGAGAGAGAGAGAGAGAGAGAGAGAGAGAGAGAGAGAAAGGGAGGGAGAAGGGAAATCAAAGGAATCGAAATAATATCCTGTTGAGAAGCGAGCCCCTGGAGGGAGAAGTTCCTCAAGGGGAGATGATTGTGCTCTCTGTGCCCCATGGAGTTTGTGGCCTCTCGCGGCCGCCCCCCTCCCCATTTCTTCACCCTGACCTTTCCATCTTCCTTTCTGCTTTCGAGAAAATGTCAGCGGTCCTGGAGAAGCCTGGCTGCCCCTTGTCTGGCCTCCCTCCAGTGCAGGCCCTGGCCAGCAGCCACCTCCTCGGCTCCTCCTCTTTCCACAGAGCTGCTGTTTCCTTGTTATTGGTTTTTCCTCACTTTCCTCTTGGCGAAGCACAACTTCCAAATGCAGAAATGGAATCTAAGTAAAAGTCAGTGACCAAACAAGTGGAGACCTCACTTTTGGAAGAAGAATGAAACCTCACGTGTATTTCCCCTCCCGGTGTCCTTTTTAAAAACACCTAACTGCCGGTTGGATGGTCGAGCCTCCTGTATTTCTTCTACTTTTTTTTTTTTTTATAGTGCCCACCAGGCACTTTGTTTTGTGTCTCCAATAGCAACTTTTGAAAGAAACCAAAGCAACACTTGCTCAAGGCCCTTGGCAATGGAGAAGACTGTCTGTCTGATTAGCAGCCCCAACATCGACCAGCTTCCAGGCTCTGCTCAAAAGGTAAGTCTTGGTCTACCTGTCTCATAAAGAGGGCACAACCATCACAGATTTTTTTTTTTAAATTTGTGTTGTTTGGTTTTAATTTCTATTTTTTACTTTTCTGTATCTCCCCCCCCCAACTTTCGCTCTCTTACCCACCCCAGCTTGCTCTTTTGTTTATCTGGGTCCCCACTTCTTAGTGTGGGAGTGGCTTACTGGAGTGTCTTGTGCCTGGTCCATGATGGCCTGTGTGTGCATGCGACGCGTACCCACCTGGGCCTGGCATAGGTAGGTGCTGAGGCTTGTCTGGATTATGGAGAGGCTCTGTGGGCAGAATGGTGGGGTTCTGGCTTTGGCTTCCACCACAAGACAAACTGGCTGGGGAAGTGCTTGGCTGACTCTGGCTCCCTTGGCTAAATGTGGAAGTGGAGTTTGGGGAGCTGAGGCTGGACTTGGCTGCTTGGCTTGGTAGGAGTCAGGAGGTGCAGTCACAGGACACTTCATGTCCTGGGTGGTATTCCTTGCTCTAGGTACACCCAAGAGAATGTGTCCAAATCAAAGACGATCCCTACTTAGGCACAGCACTCATCTGGGCTGTTCTGAAGATTCTGAACTCCCGTGAAGTGTGGCCAGGGTCTGTGGCCTCCATGAGAAACCAGGACTGGAGATAGAGGCAGTACCAGCTGATTTGGGTTAGGAGATCTACGTGGCTTCCTGGCTTCCATGCTGCTTTGATGTGTCTGAGAAGATCTACTTTGATAATCCAAGCTTTGGCAGGTACCCCTGAATTAAACTCACTATAAAAACAAACCCACAGAGATTCTTCATGCTTCCCAGGTAGCCTGGACAGAGAGGGCTTCTACTTCTCTTCTGTGACACCTGGGTATCTGCTCACCTGGGTGTGCATATTGTTTTCAGGGAATGAAAATAGCAACCTTACTCACCTTTGGGACCTTCTGATCGTCCGTGGTCCTGTTCCTAGTGAATATGGTATAAATCTCCAATGTTGTAATGCTCCCGCAGGCTCACATGTTAAGCCAACATAGTTGGTTCTAGAACTTTGCTGCTTAGGGTGGTATAGCTTGCTTTTGCTGTCACTTTCCACATCTGGACTTTGTTTTTTTGATTCAGGTACATTGGATTCCTAGCCTTATGATTTTCATTGATGAAATTTTATCTTCCATGGTAATAGATATTCAAATTATACTATCATTTGAAAAGTATTTAGTTGTTCATGATCCTGGAACTTTCAATGACAACTTGGCTCAGAATTTAAGATTTTTAAAAAAAGTTCCTATGATTAAAAAATCATATATAAACACCTCTTGGTTTCAAAGTCCAGTTTGAGATTCTAAAGGGGAACAAGCAATTTAAAGATGTTTAACCAGACAAACTCCCCAGAAAAATATTTATCTGAAGTTGGCATTGTTTGCATATTGCTTTATTTTCACTACTACAACTTGATTTTTGATTTTTTTTTGTTCAGGGTAGTAGACATCCTCTTCTTTCTCAGTTGGTACTGCCAACATGCCATTTATTGTCACTTGAGCTTCTTTTCTCATCTTGTTTATGGTATGTTTCAACAGATTCAGAATTTAAATTATTTAAAGAAAAAGAAAGAACTTGAAAAGACTTGAAATGATCAATCAAGTTCAAACCTTTTACTTTTCTGTTGAGGATAGGTCACTTTGGAGAGGTTAAGTGAATTAGGTTTGAAGGTATGGCATGAACGGTACTTTGGAGGCAAAATGTTCTAAGGGAAAGGAAAGAAACTCTGAGAGAAACTCTGCAGAAGAAGGAAGATGGGTGTCCCGGATTTCCAACCAGCTTAATGGTTGATGCCATATTTTTAGCCCCTTTTCACTAAATGATGATGATCAACACTTATGTGTTGGGTGTTGTTTTCAGGTGCTTTCCTTGGAGTAGTTCATTTAATCCCAGTGACACCCTATGAGATAAATGCCTGCATTGTCCTTGGTTTACCCACGAATAAGCTGAGGCTTCGTAAGAGGAAGTTCCCATAGATAGGGAGCCAATCCCCAGAGACCTGACTCTAGAGCTCGTGTGCTGTACCACTGCCCATTGTGATCCTTGGAAAGTCCTTAGTTAAAGACTGTACGTGTGCACACATATGCATACTGGCTCAATTCTAACAGAAGAAAAAGGCTTTTTTTTTTTTTTGCTTTTTGAGACAGGGTCTCGCTTTGTAGTTCAGGCTGGCCCTGAGCTCACTATGGTGCCCAGGCAAGCCGCCGCGAACTCAGCAATCCTCCAGTCTCTGCCTCCCGAGTGCTGGGATTACAGGTGTGAGCCACCACGTCCGGCATTGTGGTATGCGGTGTTGATTGTTGGTGGGCGTGTCTCCACGCCCAGCATTATATGTGGTTACCAGGGATCGAACTCAGGACCTTGGGCTTGCGAGGCAGGTGCTGGAACCACTGAGCTAACCCTCCAGCCCGAAAAAGGCATTTTTAATGAATGCAGCTTTAAAAGTTAGCCTTCATTAGAGCAACTTCAACAACTGAAAAGTGAGCATTAGCTGTTGTGAAAGAGAGCAAGGGTCAAAGTTTTGTGCAGAATATTATAGATCTTCTAAACCTCACTTCAGAGATTCCCCCACTTCAGAGATTCCCTCCTCCCCTCGTGCCATACCGCCCCCCCCACACCCCATCCTGGGAATCAAACTCAGTGTTTGCCTTGAGCTGTATCTTAGCTCTTCTTTATTTTTATTTTGAGACAGGATCTTGCTACTTGCCCAACCAAGCTGGGCCTGAACTTGTCATACTCCTGCCTCAGCCTCTCAGAGGGCTGTGATTACAGGTGTGTGTTACCAACCCTCAACTGAAACATCTTTTTCTATGACCTCAAGAGTCACAGAAGCTGTGTGAGCCATCAACACACCTAAGTTTTTGTGGTTGCTTTTGTTAGATAAGTGCCACTATTCACATTTTAAAAGAAAGGGAAATGCAAATCATCAAGATGAACATGATCTGACCCATTTCCTTTGTCTTCAGCTCAGTAAAGCCTGGGCCCTCCAGAATATTTCATATGTCACCTAATTTTCTGAGGCCAAACCCAAAGATAGAGGAGGCAAACACACAGAACTTTCTAAATTTGTAACAACATTCAAATCCCCCAAGGAGAAACTGTTGATGGAAATAAAAGTGACCACTGTTGCTGTCTATCTGATGATTTTTCCTACTCAGGATAATCTAATTCTTTATTTATGTTACTGAGACTATGTAGAGATCAGATACTATAATCACTACAACACTGGGAATGAGAAATATGCATTTAATTTTTTAAAGGTACTTTAAAGCCAGTAATCCAATTTGCTGCTTGTATTTTAGAGAGGAGGATTTAATAAAAAAAAAAAAACAAACGATGTTCACATCAATAGTCTCCCTTTAAGTCTTCCTGCTTCCTTTGCATCTCTCTTCACGCCTAATGGGCTGCAGCCTGATATTGCCTTTATATAGCACTTGAGGGAACACGAGATCATTACTCCGCGAGAGAACTAAAGGCTGTGTGGAGTTTCTCACTTCAAGGTGGAATAAAATTAATTAATTTTATCCCAATATGCCTCCTGTTACATCTGATGAATATCATCTTGAACATGTACTTAAAGTTTGAGCAGACTCATGGATGAGGAATTTTTCCAGAGAGGGTTTTGTTTAGCTTTTCGAATCAGAGTGCTTATGTGGTGTGTGTTTTCTGAGGGACGGATTTTGGTTCTGGTGAATAGAAAGAAGCCTGGAGTAGAAGTGAAAAGTTCTGAGTTCTGGACTCCACTATCTCTGCTGGATTTTGTGGTGGTGAAGCTCTGCCTCCCTTCTGGGATATGGCCATTCATTTCCTCAATGCAGTATTTAACCAACAATACATCTGATGATTCTTAAAAGAATTCTATGAGCTGAAATGGATGGCTTTTTAGGTCCACTTTGCTGGTGAGGAAACTGAGGTTCCGTCAAAATGGATGACTGGTCTGAAGTTCTGGGGTCAGTAAGTGGGCTTGAGTCTTCGGATGTTCTTTCCTCTGTCTATACTGACATCCCTGCACGTCATATTTTCAAAATGTTTTGAGTGAAGTTAATAAGGGTTGTTGAGGTCTTTCATTTAAGACCTTATTGGGTTGTATTGATCCTGTCAGACAGAACCAAAACCAAAACAAGACCAACATATTCCACACTGGAACCTTGCTGAGATGGATCAATGTTTTAAATCCTCACAAACTTTTTGAAAGGGCTAAGGTTGAACTTCCTAAATTTCAGTGTTTTGGGGGTGCAGTGACAGAAGAGGTGGGTGGCAGTGAATGCTTCAGATCCTATTTTGGTCATATGCTCAGCCCAAGTGCTTTTAACATGGAGCACTGCCGGGTGTGGTGGCT
>PVIC010015216.1:0-35514 GCA_004025085.1 Thryonomys swinderianus
AAAAAAAAAAAAAAAAAAAAAAAAAAAAAAAAAAAAAAAAAAAAAAAAAAAAAAAAAAAAAAAAAAAAAAAAAAAAAAAAAAAAAAAAAAGCAAGTTGTAGAGAAGGTAAAATTGAGTATGAGTCTGCTATAAACAGCATCCCCACAACGAACTGCTGACTGAATTTGTTTTAAGGAGATCTTTGTCCTTAGAAACACCAGGTAGTATAGGAGCAAAGAGTAAAGCCTTCATCATCCACTAAATAGTGACTCTTCAGAGGACAAAGATAACACTGCTCAAGGTTAAGCCCAATATTATCATCACGGTGAGAAAGAGGTGAAATTCTATATCTTATAACTCTGAGCTTCCAACCATCAACAGTCTTGAAGGCTCTGGTGCTCTGGTGCTGTCTGTTGGATCAATTTGGAAGATAAAACTTTTCATACCACCAGCTGAAAGAGTACCCTTCAATGTAGTCTGTTTTGGAAAGCAATTACGGTTCTCTTGCAAGGGTCATGTTCTGCTATATTTCATACAAAGGGCTATACAATAGGAAGGAAAACTGAGCCAAAGAGCAGAACAAGAGAGGCCAGTGCACAATTAGTATTGGTGCAGTTCAATGTGGAGTCAAAGTGGGTGGCTTCCAGGTGCTGTAATTTCAGTGGTGTGAACAGAACCTCATACTCCTTGAGATTTCTCTCACTCTTCCATATCACCCCTAAAAACCCCATCCTGACCATGAAAACATTATTGATTTGCATTGCTTTAGTCTTCACAAATCTTCCCAGTCTCATCTTTCTGCCTTACCATCTCGAAGCTGTATAATTCCTGTTAAACTCCCCCAAATCATTCCAGTATGTTATTCTCTGCTTTGCCAGACCCCATTCTGTTTGACTGGACTTTGGCTTTTTTCTTCCATACAGAAAATTCTACTCATTTTCTTCCACTCTCTGTACAGGTTTCCCAATGCAGCCAAAGATGATCACCCCCATGGCCTCAATTACTGCTCTGTCATTTAATTATTTGCCTCTCAGTCTACATTGTTGCTGCCCAGACCCTAATCTCCTGAATAATGCTTTGAAAGTAGGATTTCTCAGGCTGGGGATTTAGCTCAGTGGTTCCAGTGCCTGCCTTGCAAGCACAAAGGTCCTGAGATCAAGCCCTGGTACCACATACCAAAAAAAAAAAGGATTTCTTATTGCTTGTCTTTAAACTCCCGTATCTGATGCATACTAAGTGCTCAGTAAATAATTGATTAAATAAAGGAATAAGCTAATGAATGGATGAATGAATCTGTAAAAGAAAATGGTTACCTCTAGAAAAGACTACTAATGAAGCCATAGCAAATGTTTAGTGTTAATGTATTAATTTGGGTGATAAAGGCAGCTTTTTGTTGCTGAAGCTGAAAGCTTTTCTTTTTTCTTTACGGAGGGCTGAGCCTCTCAACTTTTTCTTGGGACCTTCCAAATTGTCTTTTTTCCAACTTTCATTTTGTCTAGTATAGCTTGTAACGTAGTGTACTTCATTCTGTCTCTTGCCCCAAACTTCCATACACACTTACTGATATGTTTACCAGCACTAGACTGTTGATTCCACTGTGGAGGGGACTATGTTGGTCATATCCATTGAGGCCAAGAACAGAATCTGACATTTGGTAGGCACTCAGTAAAGACTTGTTGACTAAAGGACACAATCAACAGATCAATGTATGAATGAAAGAAAAGTCTTTCCTATGTGTGTTATTGACTTCTTAGGAAGTAGTGTGGATTTTGGATATTTTTTCTGTTACAAATTGGTTATATCCCATTTAAAACCATGATCAAAGTCTAGTGGCTAGCTGGGATACTGTTAGGAAAAACTCAAATTGGGATCAGTGGAAAAGAAGACCATAATTGATTAACAATACCTGTGATAAGCAGAGGAAGAGAAAGTGGTAATGGAACCCTAAACTAAAAGAAATTGGAGAGTACTAAGTAAGTGATACTTGATTATATGCTTCAGACTCCAGACATCACAGCAAAATGATGAAAACTAAAGTTGGGCTGAGGGGGAGATAATGCCTATTTTACCCAAGTATTTTGAGTTTTTCAGATGGTAATAAGTTTTCCAAGTAAATTGATTTTTAAATATCCATTCAAATACAGTCTAAAAATAAATTTCATTTTCAATTTAAATTGGCATAGGGCCAAAATATAAAACTACAAAAAGCTCCTAATCAAATCACATTACCCACAGACTGCAGAGGTTGAGCTGGTTTGGATACTGTTTGCATATGCACCTACAGAGTTCATGTGTTCTTACTATGAGAGTATTAAGAGGTGGGGCTAGTGGGAGGTAGTTAGGTCACTGAGAATACAGTCCTTCGAAGGAGTTATTGCTGATCTTGTAAAGCAAGTTAGTTCCTATGACAGCAGGTTTCTGTGAAAAAGCAGAGCTGTCCCTTTCCAGCTCCCTGACTTCCTGGTATGTGTACATACTATACTCCCTAATGTTGTGATGTCTTCTGCCGTCAGGCCCTCCTCACCAGAGCTGAGCAGAAACTAGCACTTTACTCTTGGTCCTTCAGAACTACAACCTAAATAAATCTTTTTACCCTTACATATTGCCCAAGCTCAGGTATTTTATTATAGCAAGAGAAGATAAATGAATCTTGGTATCCTGGAACAGATGACCTTAAAATTCTCTATGATGTTCATTAGCATTATTCATCAAATATTACCAGCATTTCTTCTGCTAGGTGTATGGTAAGATTCTGTCTCATTTTCCTAGTTCTTGGGTATGATCACAAGATCTAAATTGGCAAGGAAATGTGAGTAGAAGTGATCTGGCCTCCCTTTGGACAACGGACTTTAAGAAACAGGAATGATGTTTTCTTTTTCTTTCCACCTCCCAAGGCAACCAGCAAAGCTCTAAATGGCAGACATTTTTATCCTGAGTTCCTAACCGCAGACAGCATGGAGCAGAGCAGAGTCCCTAGCTGATCTGCTGTGGACAGATAGCATGAACAATAAATAAACCTTTGTTAACATTTTAAGCCACTGAAATTTGGAGGTTGTTTATTAGTACAATATGACTGAAGGCCTGTCCAGACTGACACAGTATCCAAATTGGGAATTATGATATGTCACAGCATAAGGGAGAGATAAGACTAGTCTCCAAGGACCAGTTACTTAAGTAAGCGCCCCTTCTCTAAACTGTGGCTTCTGTTCATCTGAAATATTTAGGAAAAGAATCAATAGAGGGAGAAATGAAAGCTCTACCTCCCACTGCTCTTCGTCATGAACCCTGTGCTCTAGATGAACAAAGCAAGGTACTGTTCTTTATAATCACCCCCAGGCTTTCTCATTTCATGCCTTTGTTCCCACTGTCCTCTCTCCTTAGAAAACCTTTCTATCACCTTGTATCCAAGTTACTCCCATCTCTCAGGGACTAGATATAATGCTGACTCTTCCAAATGTATCTTCCCACCAGCCAGGAGTGAAGTTTCCCTCTTTGGAATGCTCCAAGTACTTAATCATTATTTCTCTTATTACACTTTTCATTGTCTACCATAAAGGTTTATTGTATCATTATATGAAGGAGTAAAGGGAGGGAGGTAAGAAACAAAGAAGAAATAGAACACAAATGTAGGAATCATTAGCATAAATGTGGAAATAACATTTGCTAATTTGAGAAATTGTTTTTTGCCTCTCCATTTTCTATTTTGAGCTTTTCTTCACAAGCTGCTACCTATTCTAGACATCTTTCATGTGCCGCTCCATTCTCCCATGCCCACCAACACCTGTTCCCCACTATACCTTTTGACTAGTTATGAAGACAGTCATCTAGATAAATGTACCTTTGCTGACAAAGTAAGGAACCCATAATCCTTTCTGATTAGTATAATACACATTCTTTATCACTTAGTATCTCATGATACAATCTAGGTCTCCAGGATGCATATATAATTTGAAAAATTATAACCTCAATCTTAATTGCTCTTTAGAAAGGCACACCTAATTTACAGGGCTCAATGCAAAAAATATATTCTGTGCTCTTTGTTGAAAAGTTGCTGAGAATTTCAAGATGGTAACAGCAGAGCAGTGAACCAACTGAAAGATCGGGGATAGCAGGACAGATTGCACACCTCCAAAATCAGGCCTGTTCTAAAACACTGGAGTTCTCAACACCTTCAAATCGCACAAAGTAGGGGACAGACAATCTGATTATTTATTAGATCTTTTCCATCTTCTTCCTTCTATTTACTAGGTTTCTCCTGAGCATACTGTGAAGCCTCAGACTTTAGGAATCTACTATCTAAGGAGTTTGACAGTCTTCAGAAGTGTTGCCTGCTGTGTCTCTGTCTCTGCAGAGAAAATGGGTTGCATTCTGGCATCCAAACAGCAGCTCCTTCCAACTACCTTTTAAGACACCAAGGGAGAGTTTTGATTTATCCTTATTTTCCTTTCACTACTGATGATATGTTTGTCCAAAGACAAATGATTTGTTTCTTGATGGAATTGAAAATTGGCCCAAATCTTCTAAGAAGTGTGACCTTGATAGCTTGGAAGTATATTTTACTTTATCTTTAAAAAATTATTTTTCTCACCTAAATCAAACTAAGGTTGAAAATTTTTTAAGGTTATGTTGTCTAGCTCTTCTATAGTTCACTGCCACATCAAGGCTACAGAGAAACTGTGGCATGTTCTCTGGCAAAGCAAGCCAGCAGGAATTCCCAGCATGGGTCTGTGCTGCTTTGTGATCTACTCACAGCTTTGTGAGAGAGCACAACACACAGAGAATAACTAGCCTACCTGATTCAGAATTTTGGGAAACACCAGAAGATCACTCTAAGGACCTATAAGTCATAGTGCTATCTTGCTTTCCCCACCTTTGACCAAATTTGTAAGTTTGATGGCAGTGAGTTATCACAATGGGTTAACTCAAGATGGTGCTTTTGATTCCTGTAGGACTGAGGCCATGATGCTTCAGCTTTACTGTCCATTTCCCATCTATATTTGCAGTGATTAGACCAGTCTCCCTTCTGATGTTGTAATCTATGTCATATCAGTTGGTCAAATGTCTTATAATTGTTAATCCCAGAACAAACCACATGCTCACTTTCAATTTTGTGTCTCACAAATGTATATCCTGGGACAGTGATATGGTACACCCACCTTGTACCAAATGCATAACTCTTCTAGTTCCTCATTCACTGATGTGACCTCAATAGCTTACAACTGACCACAGTGGGAGTTGTTACCTTGCAGAAGTCAGCAAACTCTGTAACTCAGGGCTTCTGTTTTGTTTTTTAAGTCAGTTTATCAGCTTATCACACAGATGGTGATATATGTGTGTCTCATTTGTATAGTCATTCATCCATTATGTCACCCATGATGCAGTGAAAACATTTATTGCTGTATAATTTATATTCAAAATTAGGACAGTTTCAAGGGTAAAAGGAGATGCTATTAAAAATTACATGAAGACAATCCAGATAATATGGAGACTGTCTGGGGAAAACTAGAATGTGCTGCTACCATGTTGTGTTGCCTCTAGGCAACTGTCCTTGTTTTGGGGAACACAACAGTCATTGCAAAAGACATGATCTCTACCCTTCTGACAGTACAGCCCTATGGGCTAAAAGAATATATCAATAAATTGCATTGTTTACTGCTGCATTTCCCATGAGTAATATCAAGAGCTTCACACCAAATACTAAAAGAACAGTTATGTAAAAACTGTTTTAAATCATCTAATTTTTAAGAAATATTAAATTATGACCAGAGAGAGTAATGTGAGTGTCATATAAACACAAACCACCTAAACATTACCATGTTCTACGTGGTCGTGCTTAGACTACTCTTACCAGAACATTCAAGTCCCAAGGATATTTTGAGTAGCACTGATTGCAGCCAATCTTCATGCTTGCAGCGCAGATTTAACTTTCAAAATGAATTATGTGGCATTAAATATGATTAAAAAAGTAAGAAGCCAAGCTGGGTAGAAAACTTTGGTTTAAACAGGGTGAAATCATAAGGTCACAAGATGAAGTTTCCTATGTGGTTAGCTAAAGAGGCTTTGCAAATAGACACTCCCAAGAAACATTACAAAGTAAAATTACATTGAACTCATCTGGAAAAGCATTCTTGATTTTTAAAAATCATTTCAGAAGCTTTTGGCAAGATCTTATGCAGCGGAAGTGCAAGAGAAAAGCAAGATAGTGGTGGTGGATTGAAGAACTCGTAGTGGTATATTATTCAAGTCACAGATTCACAAAAAACTTGCATATATATTTTTCTACAACAAATTTGGAAATGTTGCTATGGTGAGAGAGCAGCAGCCAATTTGGTGACCTTTAGGCAGGGCTATTTTGGACACTAATTCTTGTTAGGGGAAACTGAGGCTCAGTTCAGTTCAGTTCTGCTTTCATTCATTCCTCCCAGAATGGAAGCACACGATCAATGCCTCAGAATTTAAAAAGCAGGAAATTTGTCTCCCTGTGCAAGTGATCACATAGCAGGAGGCACAGGCTTTAACTAATCAATATGCAAATAAAAGGATGGTTTTACATTCTTGTGCTGAATGAAGAAGGTACAGGACTCTGTGCAAGGAGAGAGCTCCCTAGGAAGGAAAGTTCAAGAGGTAATGAACAAACTCACCCTGGTTTAGGCAGAGAAGGGCTTGTGTGGAGGCCCTGTGGCTCCCATTAAGATTCGCTATTCTATTTTAGAGATAACATGAAGTTTCCCCTCTTACCAAATAAGGAAAATAGAAAGATCAGGTCTAAGGATCAGATGTCCTGATTCACATCTTGTTCAGGGAGTTTCTCAGAATCCTCCTGTATCTTCCTGAATTCCAGATGTGCCTGGGACATGCAGAGAAGACAAAGACTGGGACAGTCAGCAGAGTGATTCTTTTGAGGCTAGCTAGCACTTGGAGAATAGACACATGTATGCATTTATGTAAATACACACAGAATATATAACTATGAATGCATATATGTCTGTACACACAAATGTCTCATATATGTGTTTTATTTATGAATGGCTCATTTTCTACTTTATATTGAGCAACAGCATACTATAACAGAAAGAACACTGAGTACTACTAGCCACATAGACACAGGTCACTACATGGTTTTTATGCTTTAGTTCCCTCACCCTTGTTACAGAGACAAATCTATAAAAGTAATGCACTGGACCATAGTAAGGTGTAATCAGGCAGCAAACATAAAACTGTTACATATACATCACATTATTATATAATTCTTAAGCAGTCAGAAAACTAAATATGATGGTTTAGAGAGGTTTTCTATGTGGTGACAGTGTCACTTTGCTTCCTTCTTTTCTGTTAATCTAGAAATTCTCCAGCTCTTTGAGATGACTAGGTCCAGGAAACATGAAAATTATCCCACTAGGCCACACTCAAAGCTCTTCCAAGCATGGTACTCAGAACCAGAAAAATTTAATCTCATTCTTTTGTTCTATTGACCTTCAGAAACCTATTTAATCTCAGAGCTCTAGTTTCCTCATTTGTAAAATTTGGATACTAATAACACCTTCATCAAATCATGAAAAGTAGAGTCTATTTTTGGAGTCCCTGGGCCCCTGTCTGGTACACAGGAAGCCCCATGAGGATGCATTTGGCAAGTTAAGTGCTTTGCTTCCAGTACCAACCCCAAACATTGCCAAGGACCCAGATGTCCTCTGTTGCGCTACTATGATTTTGTCATTCTGTAAACTTTATAAAGTCTTTTTTGGGAGCTGGGCATAGTGGCACATGCCTGCCATCCCAGCACTCCGGAAGCTGAGGCAGAAGAACTGCAAATTTGGGCCCAATTTAAACAATTTAGAAATTTGGTGACACCCTATCTCAAAATACAATATTAGAAAAGGGCTGGGGATGTAGGGGGGCTTAATCCCCAGCACACACACAAAATATATGTAAATACACACAGAATATATAACTATGAATGTATATAACTACTTTATATTGAGCAACAGCATACTGTAACAGAAAGAACACTGAGTTCTACTAGCCGCATAGACACAGGTCACTACATGGTTTTTATGCTTCAGTTCCCTCACCCTTGTTACAGAGACAAATCTGTAAAAGTAATGCACTGGACCATAGCAAGGTGTAATCAGGCAGCAAACATAAAACTGTTACATATACATCACATTATTATATAATTCTTAAGCAGTCAGAAAACTAAATATGATGGTTTAGAGACAAAATGTTTCTTTGGGAAACTTTTTTTTTTTTTCAGTATTTCTCAAGTACTGGAATTGGTTGTGTTGTTTGTTTATTCAACAAACATTATTGACCACCCACTGTGTGTGTCAGATACCATTTAAGGCTCATGAACAAAATAAACACTAGTCTAGCAGGGAGATAGAAAGTAAGCGGTAACCACACAATGGGTTAATACACTCTGTAGCATGTTGGAAAATGTTCAGTGTTACCAGGGATAAAAGAGCAGTGCGAAGATCAGGAATGACAAAGATAGGGTGGCAGGTATACCTTTATGTAGAGTGGTGGGAATAAGTATAATTGAAAATATGTCATTTCGGCAAAGACCTGCAGGAAGAAAGAACCTTCTGTGGCTGTATGAGGAGCACAGTGGAAAAGAGCATTGCAGGCAAGGGAACAGGATCATAGGGGGAATGAAGCAAGAATGAGGAAGAGGAAAAGTAGTAGCAGAGAAGGCTAAAAGTTAAGGGAGGCCAGGTTATTTAGGGCTCTGTTATGTAGAGTCAGGATTTTACCCTGAATTTCTTGATTTGTTGAGGAAGTATTAAATTTCTGCTTTATGCATAGCTATAGATTCAAGGCCATGACAGCCAAGACAAAGTCAAAAGCAAGAAGAAATAAACTCTATCAGTATCTTTTCTGTTAGGGTAGTGGAAAGTCAAGAAAATCTTACTACTTTGCCACTTTTTGTTTTCTCTTCAATACACTGAGTCCTTCTTTTAGTGACTGTCAGGACACAAGGCTGAATAAAAACTACTCACATAGACTTCAGTCCAACTTAGAATCTTGGTTAGTGGCAAACTGGGTCACTTAATCTTTTCCTGTAGGTGTCATCTCCACTGGATTTTATTGTTGGATGATTAGGGTCATTGTTGGCCTCTCTGTCCATAAGAGGCTCTGAATTCTGACAGCCAAAAGTATCTCCAGGTATTGTAAGTTCTTGTTTTGTTTTGTTTTTGAGACAGGGTCTTGCTTTGTAGTTCAGGCTGGCCCTGAGCTCCCTGTGTAGCCCAGGCAAGTCTCGAACTCAGCAATCCTCCTGCTTCTGCCTCCTGAGTGTTGGGATGACAGGCGTAAGCCACCACACCCAGCAAGGCATTGTAAGTTCTTAAGAGGTGACAGGGAAGATCTTTCCCAGAGAATTTCAGAATTGAAGATGTGTTATACTACTGTGGTTATTTTTGGCTGGAAACAGCTAATGGCTTTTCTTGCTGTTTTGGGATCCTTTATGAAATTTTAAAGGAAACAGAATCCATTTTTATTTCACTGAATGTTTATCTCCCCAATATGATCTTTTTTGGAGGTGGGACTTTGGGGAAATAACTAGATTTGAATGAGGCCATGGGAAGGGGATCTTCCTAAGGGGATAGGTATCCTTATTAGAACAAGAAGAGCAATGGTATGCCCCCCCATGCACACACACATATGGACTGAGGTCAGAGTGTAGCCATATGTAAGCCAGTTCTTCATGAGGAACTGAAGTGGTATCTTTTTTATCTTGTCCTTCACAACTGCCTCCAGAACTCTTAAGTAAATTCTAGTTGCTTAAGCCATCTAGATTTTGATACTTTGCTATAGAAGCCTGAGTGGACTAGTGCAGTCTCTTTCTATAGAACCAGAAAATGCTGGGACTTACTTGAAAGAGTCCTTTGTCAGTGAGGGCATGGACTTAGGCAGTAATGGATTTTATTCCTGGTTTTGTTGACAAAGATAGAGCTGCAAAACAAACAGCTTGTGGACTAAATCCCTGTTCCTATATATTCTTTTGTTTCCTTGTTAGCAAGAGCATAGTCTGTCTCAGATTAGAGATCTGAAAGTCAGCGGCCCCAGGGAGGTTGCTGCCCACATTTTGAGCAGAGTAAGCTTCTTACTAAGTTGTTGCCCTTTGAGTGTCTTGTTTGCCTTTCTGCCCTCTTCATCTTTGGGTTTATAAAGAAAATAGGAACTTCCCCCAAAGTCTGCGTATCTCAGAGGCACTGCCTCAAGTCTCCCTTGAAGAAAGACAAATAACTAGGGATGTGGCAGTGAAGGGAGCTACATGTGCAGACTTGGTGCACAGTGTAGCCCTAGAGAATTCCATAGCATCTGCCCCCTCATTCTCCAAACTTACCTGGAAACAATAAGTGAAGGAGATGATTTTTTTATTGAATGTTTTGTTGGTTAGACTTGGATCATTAGTCGCTATCTCTCATAAACTAAGACCTTCTTAGTATCTTTACTTGTTGAAAATTGTGTTTAAATTGGTCCTTTCTCAAATGGGGTTCCATAAGAGGATTATATTTTATTATACTGTGAATCTTACTGTATCTGAATGGAGAGAGGGAGAAATTGAGAAAGAAGAGAGAAAGACTTATGCAGTAATGATGATAATAATTAATAAGTACATACCCTGAGCACATGCCCATGCTGAGCTATGCTCCAAGTACTACAAGTTTCGCTTACATCTTTACAACTGTATACAGAGCAGGAACTACTGTTATCACTCCCACCTTACAGAAGAGAAAATGAAAGTGCTCATGGGGAACTAACTTACCCAAGGACACACCCTCAGTGAAGGACAGAGCTAAGGGACTGATGGCTGATCAGTTAGGAATACTTATTCCTTTCAACAAAGTGATTGTAAATTCTAGCCTTGAAGGCATGAAATCAATTGTTTACCACTTACTAGTTCTAAGAATTTGTCTTTATTTTAGTTTTCTCATGGTTAGAATAAATAAATACTATGTATCCTTGTAGGGAAGTGAGAAAATGTTTAACACATTTGAAAACCCAGAGCAGTGCCTATCATCAAATAAGCAGCTGATGAATGTTAGCCAGTACAGTGGACCCTTGACTTATGAACTCAATTCATTCACAAGAGGTGGTTGTAACTCAGGTTGGTTAACTGAAGGCTTAGCTCTTGTACATAGCCTTCGAAGTCTCTTTCCTGTGTACAGGCAGAACTTAGTGTACCTAGACAGTGGCCCAGGGTTTCTCAGTTAACCCCACATAGGAAAGGATGTTATGATATTCCTAACAGAAATCGTTAGGGATTAATCTGTATCTGAGACCATCCAGAAGCACAAACGGGCCAGCATTCAGATGGTCATAACTCAAGACTTTATTCTAAGTTGAAACTAAAATTACAGTTGTAATCCAAATTGTTTGTATGTCAGACCAGTCATAATTTGAAGGTTCACTGTATTATTATTATTATTCCTTCATATATAATGTAGGCAGACAAAACATCCTTATTGCTCACTTTACCCTGTATTACCCACTTTATTATATTCTGTGTCCTCAGTTCCCTAGTTGAAGAATTGGCCTGTATTAAGCAGTCTGTAAGTATTGATGAGTGAATCAATGGACAAAACACCTGAATTACTGAGTCGTTTAGTCAGAGAGAGACAGATAGACAGAGAGACAGAGAGAGAGAGAGAGAGAGAGAGAGAGGGAAAGAGAGACAGAGACAGAGAGACAGAGAGAAAGGAATTAAATCTTTTCCTTGTTGAGTTTGAAAGGGAAAATACATTTATATTACTTAGTAAATACAAATAATTACCTGTGTTTAATATAATTAATGGGTCAAGAAATGTACTTCCTTTCCAAGGAAATTGAGCAGCTAATTTACAGGAAAGAAAACAACAGGACCATGGACCTCCCAGGCACCCCCAGCCCTCGCTCCACTCACACTTTCTCTTTTCTTCTTCCTTTGCACTTAAGCCCCAGTCCAGCCTGTGATGTGAGTCTCATGGCCATAGCTTTTGCCAGTGAAAAGCCTTTCATGCTCTGCTAATGTGGCATTTGTTTGGTAATATGCGGGAGAGAGCATTAAAAATAAATCCAGAAATGGCATCTTATAAATTTGGATTTTCTGTTCTCATAATTTATAGGAGTTCATGTTAGAGAGCGCTGTCTTATGCATAAATACAATTACTTTGTGAGCTGATGATGGAATTTATATCAAGGGGGTTGAACCTATACTTCATGAACTAAGCGTCTGCTATTATAAGCCATTTCATGTATAACTGGAGACAAATGATCTCTTCCCCTGTTTGTCTTAACTTAAAATTCAGTTGGTTTGCTTGAATTCATTTCCAGAGCCCTGGAGTGGGGGAAGGGAACCCGAGATTTATATACCTTTAATATAATCAATTCTAAACATATCTTTAGACAAATAATTTAAAAATCTATGCATCATGAAACACCTCTATTAATTTCAGGATACATAGTTTTGTGAATTTTTATGTGATTTTTGGGTTCCTGTGCTTAAGGAGATTTTTTTTTTAAATCCATCCTTTTTCTTTCCTCCTCAGAAAGAAATTTTAACAGGAATGTTTTGAAAGAAAATCCCACAAGGAAACAATCCCCCTAGACAATTAAACTGGGAGAAAGTCCCCTGAGGGCAGACCAAAAAAAAATCCATAAAAATAATTGCTGTCCTGGGTTTCTGCTGTGTTTAAACTGGGCATAAGCAGGGGCCTGGGTGCACACGCACAGAAAACACACACAGACACACAAACACACTAGGAAAGCCTGTCCTCTGTTGAGCAAGATTGTGGCACTGTTCGGTATAACTACCTGGCCAGACGCAGGGCATTTCTGGCAAGCGGCAATGATTTGAAGGCTGTAGCCAATATAAAATAACAGTCAGGTCATTTACAAGGTTCTGCCAAATATTAACCTTAGATCTAATTCTCCTCCAATCTTTCAGAGTCCCTAATGTGAACCAGGCCAGCTCCCCCCATCTCTTGACAATATTTGGCAACAGAGGTGGAGGCAGTAGGTGAGCCGGAGGGTTGGGACAGTATACACTTGTTAGAACTATTTTAAGGGGGTGTGTTTATTCCAAGATAGTGATGTAGCTTGTTGGCCTTTTTTTTAAGTGTCAGAAATATTGTTTAACTGCCCTCCCCTTCCTTAGGAGGAACTCAAAGGTTAATTTGACCAAGAAAGTGGGGTTTGCATTTGCCCTAAAGATAACAGAATTATTTGAGCTGTGGTCACGGGTGTAGGAAACTGTGGTTTAAGGCCAGGTGGCCGAGCATATTTTGGCAGTGAGGACTGAAGTTATGGTTTTGTGTCTGTGTTAGTGAATTGCTTTGGATGAGAATCATGTGGTACTTTGTGTAAGGCCACAATGAAGAGCATGCTCCAACAGTTAATATTGCATTAGTATTTATTATTACCTTATTGTTTTTAGTACTTCAAAAGAGATCCCTGATTTAGACTGTGGCTTCTCTTTCTTTACTTCTCAATTTTTTAGCAGCCACTTTGGAATTCTTATCCTGTGCAAAACCCCATAGTTAAGGTGCTTTATTTTGTTCTTTAATCTTCATAGCCCCTGGGTATGGACACAGTTAATACCTCCATGTCAGAGGTAAGGCAAAGGAGATTGGTAGAGGGGGAAGTAGCTTTCCAGAACAAGTGGCTGCAGAATGCAACCCTGATGACTGGCAGCCCATTCTCACGAGGCACCATGCCTCCTCTGTTTTGAGGTGGCACTAACCATCCATGTCTGAATCCCTTCCACAGGCATTTCTAGTTTTTGCTTTCAAAAGCCAGTGAGTCATGAATTAGTCTTAGCCATGAGATGGGAAGACTTTTATACTTCCCAAACCACATATGATCACTAAAATTCAGCAGATAAGCAATTCCTAAGTAAGCCCTTCTGTTGAAGAGTGGATTGCATTCATTCTCTCTCCTGGTTGTATAAATCCTAGCCAAGTTTTTGTTCCATCTCTGCAGGCAGATCATACCTTCCTACTGAAGGCCTTGGAGAACTTAGTGCAATTTCCAGTTTGAAATTAAGCCAGATGAAACCTTCAACAATAATAACAAAACTGGTCTCTCTGGGTCTTCTCTAGAAACTGGAGTTATCACTATTTCCTTGGAAACAGAGATGACATTTCTTGTCAGCTAAGGGACTACATCTTACAGCTAGTTAGTCTTTGAATGTATTTCTTTCTTTGTTGGCTGGGGGTGGGGACAAATTCTTTAGTAAATGGAGTGTTAGAATAAACAGCTCTGCATGACTGTTGGGATAACGTTTAAGAATAAGTACCAGCCTATGTAGTCAGGAGAAGCAGTTTTAATAGCAGAGCTGTTATTTTAACAATAGGTTACCAGATCCATTGGGCAATCTGACTAAAAGCCCATATTTATTTCCCTAATTTTATAAACATTTAATAGGTCCTTATTAAACACATCAGCCAGCATGATTTAATAACACAATCAGTCTAGAAGTTTAAGAAAATTGAAAACAGGATTTGAATGTAATGCAGCCACAATTACTGGAGATTATAGGGAATCATTCCCATATGTCTCCAGTGGAGAGCTGCTAATCTCTGTTTGCGTGGAGGTGATTTCCTTTGGAACCCTGCCCAGCCTTCATCGGCACTAGGGCTGAACAAATTAGATTTGAAAGTCCCCAATTTTATGACTAAGGTAATATACTCTGTGTATTTAGAGAAACACTGAGTTCCTATTTTCACTGGCTCTTGAATGCTGGACAGAGACCTTGATTTCATTTAGTTTGGCTCCACTTAGAATATGATCATAGGTTTGAAGGGGTCAGCATGTTTTTATGTGTCTTTCATGGACACTCCAACTCCTCTCCACCCACAGTGCCGAGGCGTTTGCATCGTGGCTCGATGACGATAGAGCTCAGGAATGTGCAGTAATTAGACCTGGAAGATGGCCTGCTGCTTGGAGCCTGAGGACCCTCCTTCCACTAAACTTTTAAGCCCGACCTCGTTCCCTGTTGTCCTAGCCTGCTAACAGAGCCCTCAGAATGGATTTTCTTAGGTTCACAGAGTGGCAATCTGGAGAACTAGGCTTTACTTTCTGTACTTCTTAGGAACAACAAAGAGGAATAGGCCTGTCGCAGTGAGACAGAGTGTTTTAAGTCTGGCAGGCAGTCATTGCAAAGTGGCTTTTCTAGTAGCCAGAGACAGAGCTTGTGAGTCTCCACCTTGATGTCTTCCTCCCATTTTGCTTCTTCATTTTGTAGAACTAGAAAAACATAATTCAGTGTCTTCCAGTTACCAAGAAAACTTCACTATAACCTAATAAGAGCAGTATCACTATCTGCAAATTACAAAAAAGAAAACTGAGATTCTGTCACTTTGGGAAGTTTCTATGGCCCCAGCAGAACAAAGATGCAAACCCACAGTGTTTTGATTCCAAAACTCCTTAATCAACTTTGGAACTTAAGCTTGCAATAATGGTAATGATAAACATGTTTTATGTGCATGAAAAGGAAAAATAGATTTTCCTAGGCATCTTCTCATTCTCAAAGTTCTAGTTACTCAATTCTAGTCATTTAATTATGCAGTTTCTTTCTTGCAACTTGTACCTTTCTTTTGGCTCTGTGTGTGTGTGTGTGTGTGTGTGTGTGTGTGTGTGTAATGGGGGTTGAACCCAGGGCTTTCACACTGGTGGCTCCATCTCTACCTCCTTTATATATATATATATATATATATATTTTTTTTTTGAGACAGGGTCTCACTTTGTAGTTCAGGCTAGCTCTGAGCTCACTATGTACCCCAGGCAAGCCTCAAACTCAGCAATCCTCCTGTCTCTGCCCCCGAGTGCTGGGATTACAGGCGTGAGCCACCATGCCCGGCCACCTCCTTTATATTTTTGAATTTGAAACGGCATTACTGGCCTTCAGTTATGATACTCTTGGCTTGCTTCCCAAACTGCAAGGTTTACAGGTATATGCATGCCACTAGGCCTGGCTTCTTATGCTTTTTTAAGATATAGAGGCAGCAAGAGAGGAAGAGTCAAAAAACCAGAGAGAGAACTTTGGGTTAGAGTTAAGAAAAATGTGGGACTCCTTTCAAAGTATGAAAGACAGTGAGATGTTAATGCTTTTGAGTTGGAATTTCTTTACAATTGATCATATCCTAGGAACTTTTGTTAACATCCTTTTTGTATTTCTCTTCATCTTAATCTTCCCAACGTGAAGTACTTCTATGCTGAAATTATCCTTCTTTTACTCCTATTAAGTAAATTGTTCAAAGTTACTTAGTGGTAAGAGTCAGAACATATTTCTGCCCCATGTCCTGGAGCCAATCTGCCCCAACCCCACCACCAGGCTCTAGCATTGGGTACAAAGTAGTCCTCTGTTTTGAAAAGTCCAAGGAGGCATTCACATGAGTTTTAGGTTATTTTTTCTTTCTGAACTATGTTTTTTCTGTTTTCCTTATTTTGCTAATTTGAGAGGTCTTAAGACATTGAGGGTATATCTTCACAGGGGACTATGGCCCTGCCAGTTCTACTTTCTTTCTTTTACTTCCTACCATTAGGAAGCAGTTTTGTTCCCCCACATGCACTTGTCATTATATGTTACCTTTTCATTGTTCCATATCAGAGTCCCACCCATCAGGTATGGGAATTGTTACCAGTCATTTGAGGGTTCTTTGGCTCAGCTCAGATAGAAATCATGACTTGGCAAAGGTCCATGGTGCTACAGCCTGGATTCCACCAATCAGCACCAGTTAACATTGAATGCTATGGTTGACGCTGCTAGTTGCTGGTTTTTGTCACAGAACTTTGTTGGCTGCTGTTCTGAAATTCTTCAGGGTTAATAGATCTTTCTTTTAAAGTAATTTCTGTGTCCACACTACCCAAGATTAATATTCTAAGTAGATTCATAGGATCTTCTGGGTCATACACTAAAGAAATAAATCACAGATTTACAGGACCATGGGAGCAACAGTATCTTTTATAGGACCTGTGTGATAGAACATGTAGGTCAAAACCCAAGAGGGAATCTTCTGAGACTAACCTGAGAAGTATGATGGGAGTGTTGCTTAAATAGCAACTGCAGTGGTTCAGGTGGGTGCAGAACATCCAGGGTGGCTACACCCATCGTGCCGTTGGTGCAAGAAAATGTTGAAGACACAAACTATCTGAGACATGTGTCATGTCTCAATGAAGAATGCTGGAGATGAAACCTGGAAGTCTTCTGGAGGAGTGCTTGTATTTGTCATAGCTTCCTGGGGCTTGGAGAAGTTGGGACATTGACAATGGGTCTCATCTCCACCTTCTAATCTTAGCCACGTTAGGATCCCCCTCCCTCTTTAAAGAAGTAGCAACAGCAGTGTCCAGAGTGGTGAGAGCTGGGAAAGGGGCTAGAGCTGAGAACAGGCTGTACCTTCATCAGAGCATGAGGATAAGAAAGGCCACTATGTAACAAGGGATAGTGCCAAAGTAGGTCACCAGGCCATTGAGGGGATGGGGAGATCACAGACCTTGGCCAAACCACACTCCACACTGGTCAGCATAGGCAAATGAGGATTTAGGCACTTATCATCTCTCTCTGCTCCCCTGAAATTGTAAGCTAAAATAAACCCTTTGCCTACATAAATTATCTCAAGCATTTATTTACAGTAGTAAAAAATCCTAACAGTGATGATGAAAAAGATATTTGCACTTTTTCAATCCCAATTTCCTCATCTGAAATAAAGGTACCTTAAGCCTACCCCATGGAGTTACAGTGAAGATCAGCAGAGATGTGTGTGCAGTTTTTAAGACATCAGCAACACTCAATAAATTGCAACAATGTTATAACTATCATTCTTTAAATCAATAGGTAGTTGCTACTTCCAAAGCTGCACCTCACAATAGACTTTTTATTTTAGTTTTTCTAAGATACATATAAAATGTATATGCTATTTTAGACATATAGTTCAGTTATATTAAGAGAATGCATAATGTTGTACAACCATCCCCATTATCTATCTCCAAAACACTTTATTTCATTAAACTGAAATAGTAATTGCTTATTCCCCTTTCCCTGAATTCCTGATGACCACTATTGTACTTTCTGTCCCTATGTACTTATCTATTTTTTATGATCACAATTATCATGGAGAATTTTGTACCTGTACACGATATATCTTGATTCTTTTTTTCTCATTCACTCTCCTTAACCCCTCTTCCTCTGCTTATATACAAAAGCTTTGTTTCCACTTTTCCTTCTATTCTCTTTTTTCCTTTTCCCTCCTCCCTCAGTTCCCCTTCTCATTTAAATATTTTCTTCCTGTTTCCCAATATTTGTTATGTATTTTGGTCCTGATTTACTCATTTGGTTTCTCCCAATATTTAAGAAACAATCAAATATTTAAATATGTGCATCTAATTTATTTCAGTTAAGAGTATGGTCTTAAGATGCAGCCATTTACCTAGAAATGTCTCGAGTTTATCCTTCTTTGTGTCAGAGTAATACTCCATTGTATATATAAAAGAATCTTCTTTGTCCATTTATCAGTTTATGGGGACATTTGGGCTGCTTCCAAGATTTAGCTATTACAAACTGTGCTGCTATAAACACAAGTGTACATATATCACATATTCTTTTGGGAAGATATCAAGGAAGAGAATATTTGGGTCAAATGGAACCTGTATTTTGCAATCTGACCAAAGAGCACAAGGATTCCAGTTTTCCACAGTTTCCTAATACTTGTTATTATGTCAATTTTTAAATAAAATCATCCAATAGAAGTGACATCTCCTTATGTCACTTAAGTGACATCTCCTTAATTGCTGATGTTGCACTTCTTTTCATATACTAATTTATCATTCATTTATGTGGACAAATGTTTATGCAAGTCATTTGCTCACTTTTTAGTCAGGTGGTTAACATTTTGTTGTTGAATTATGTAGAAAAGTATCTTAAAGGACATGGACAGAAATTTGTTTTGTGAAGAAACTTGTTTTCCTTTTTCCATAAAAAACATTGAGAACATGGGCTATATAGTTATTTGCTAATAAGTATGACATAATTTCTCCCTTTTCCTAGCCGGTGACTTAAGCAGAAGCTCAGGTAAGGAAGCCCAGGGAGGGTCCCAACCAACCATCTGGGCTTCTTCACCTCATCCTGGCCCTGAGCCTTTGAGGTAGAACAGAGCACTTCTAACTCCTGGCTCCAGAATTGTAGGGTGCCTACAAGGGCACAATTAAAGATGACCGCACAACGAATGTAAATACCATCCACTACAAACATGTATTAATAAAATAATTAATTTTTAAATGATCATGATAAAAAGTGAAATAAGCTTCTGCAACAAAGTACTCAGGACTAAATTATAGAAATTTATTGATCACATTCCAGAGGCTGGGAAGTACAAGAGAAGGTGCTAGCAGGATCGGATTCTGGCAGGGACTGCCAAGATGGGAACTTGACCTTCTCTACCATCAGATGGCAGAAGCATCAGGGCCAAACGGGATGAAGTCGGTTCCTTCCAGCCCTTTTATAAAGCAATGATCCACTTACAAGGATGCCATGATTTAATTTCTTCTCAACAGGCTTTTTCTTTAATATCACCGTGATGGAGATTAAATTTCAACATGAATTTTGGAGGAAATATGTAAACTATAATGACTAGTTGCAGAAGAATAAATACTGTATGGTCCATTTATATGAGGTATCAGAGAGTTGAATGGTGTTTACTGGGCCTAGGAAGGGAAGAAAATGGGGAGTTGCTGTTCAGTGGGCATAAAGTTTCAGTAATACAAGATGAATACATTAGAGAAATCTTCACAGCATCGTCTCTGTAGTTAGCAATACTGTATTGTGCACTTAAAATTTTATTTAAAGATAAGGTCATATGTTTAATGTTCTTACCATAATAATAACCACATGGTAAAAGGAGCCCTGGTGTTTGGATTGGTATTTGGCATCTGGTTTCTGGATGGCTTTAGTGGAACAGCATACCTCACAAATAATGGGACACTGTTTCCTGATCTTGCTCTTGGGCCACATCTACTCTATGACCCGAAACAAGGATCCTACCAGTCTCATCTCTCCCTGGGCTCCATGCAGATTATTCTCTTAAAGAGTCTCCCATTAATTCTTCAGTGAGGAATGAGCTGGACTGGCTATGTGAGACACCAAAATCCTGCCTTGTTTGCTCAGGTCCACTGTGATAAGAAGCCAAGGGATGCAAATAATGAAGTTCACCAGAATCTAAAAGCCTCAGGTCCTGGAGTGCTTTCCCCAGGGCCCTTCCCAGTGTTCCCAAACCTGAGGCTCAACTGGAATCATCTCCTGCTTCCATTCTCAGGAAACAGCTGGATATTCTTCCTTTGCACTAAAAAAAGTAGGTAACATTGAATTACTTGAGTTCAGCTTTTTAAAATTAACACTATTGATCTAATTTCACTCATAATAATCAACCCTTAATTTAATATTCATCTTTTCAATCACCAGGCTGGATGGACTTGCTATGAAACAGAAAAGGTCTAAATGTGAAGTGATGCAGTGTTTAAAGACCACTGGGTCATTTTGATCTATTGCTTTGTCACTTTGAGCATGAAGGTATGGGGTTGAGGACATTCACATATACAGTAAAGATAAAACCTGCCATAATTACTTCTAATATTCGGTGAACTGAGACCATTGCAAGCATTTTAGTTTCACATCTGCTCCAGTAACTGAAAACAATTCAAAAAAGCAAAGTAACAGGGCCAAAATATTTTGAAAGAGATACATTTTTTTCACCTCTAGCTTGAAAGCAAACCATAACTTTCTAAGCAAGCAAACAAAAAGGGCCTTTATGCATATCTGATTAGCTCATTTCCTTTGATTTTGGCGAGTGATGTCATTTGGGCCCAGCTGTTGCTGTGCTGCAGATGATTTCCCTTCCTCGTGTTTCACAAGTCACTTCTGCCCCTAATGGAATTACTTTGCCCGAAACCGAACATTTTTCATGCTTCACCTATCCTATCAGCTGAAACCCAGGACTTCTTTGGAAAGAGGAGAAGTCATGAAAGCTTTTCAGTGCTTACAACAATTTCATGTAGACGTATTTAATTCCAATGCCTTAGCTTCTTCAAAGTTCATCGTATAACATTCTAGTGAGAATTTGAAGTTGAGGTGGAAGAGAGGATCTGAATTAAAGGGCTCCATACCCTTAGAAGCAGGCATGATCCCAGCTCCTTCAGGCCATGTATACTTATAGTAGAGTGACACATTAACTCAACAGGGGAGGCAGCAAGTCTGGTCTCAAGAGCTTTTACTTTTCAATTCCACAGATTTGAGTTCTAAACTGAACCATACCTTCCTAGCTGAGTATATGGGTATCTATAAGCCTCCATATCTTACAGATAAAAAGAACCTAACCAAAGTAGGCACAGGTACTGGGAGAGCCTATGAGTATATGTGGATCGGAGGTATATGGGAAACCTCTGTACTTTCACTCAGTTTTGCTATGAAGTTAAAATATTTCTAGAAAATATTTGAAAAAGAAGAAAGAGACAAGTTGGTATGGCACTCAGTGTGCTTAGAATGGTATGTGGCATAGCACCATATATCTGCTGCTTCTAAATTAATCTGTAAAGGGCATAGGTGCTTATCTGCAAAGTCAGGGTTGTTCATTCTAGGCACTAATAACATTTTGGGTCATTTAATCTTTTGGGGGAGGAGACCTTGTGAACTGTAACAAGTCCAAACCCTAATAACAGTCCCAATCTCCATCCAACCCCCACCATCTTAACTGGTTTTAAAAGTGAAAATCATCACCAGACATCATCAAACGTCTCCTCAGGGGCTGAATTGCCCTTTGTGACTATGCTCCATTCAAAGGAAAACAATAATTATTTCACTGAAGAGAAACATTTCATGATCAAGATGAAACTCTCTTTACGAGAGTCTTGCTTGCCACTCTAGCACTCATACTTCTCTTTACCTTTTCACATGGATCTCACATGAAGCCTTCCTCACAGTACTATCTCTCTTTCCTCTAGCAGCTGATGCTGCCCTGGCCCTGAGATGATTGTCTAAGAAATTAGGAGACTTAAACCCAAGGGGAATCATGCAAATTGTGTAGCTTGGTGCCCTTCTCCAGTGCAAGAGGAAATTGGGGTTCACAATGCTAAAGACCAGGCCCAAGATCACAGTGATGATCATGAATCTGGAATTACAACCTCAGTCACTGCCCTGAAGTGTATTCTCTTAGGAACTTATCCATTTGTCCAGCTTGTACCTTCATACACAAATAGAAGCTCCAAGTTTAGACAGGTTGGCAGATGGAGACTTGTAAGTAGTCCAGTGATATCAGTGAGCCCCTGACCATCTATGGAACATCCAAGGAGTTTCCTACTTTGCCTCCCCTGCTGATATTCAACTCCCATTTAATAAGCAGAGAAGCAATTTTAAGCAGCAATTCTGCAAGTAGTTCTACTGAGGCATTCATCAGAATCACTGGGAGTGCTTTCTAATGAAGATTTCTGGACTCTCACCCTGAAATTTCTGAGCCTGGAAGTTTAGGGTAAGCCTAAAACTTTGTGTTTGTAGAGGATACTGGCATTGCTGTCCTGAGACCTTCCTTGGAGAGCCGGATGGTGAGGAAGAGCTTGACTTTAGAATTGGATCTGATCCCTGTGCAACCACCCTGAATAGTGACTCTGAATTTGTTTTCTAAATTGTAAAATCAATATAACAATAGGAAATACTCATAAAAACATAATGTTGTTGCTCTTAAAGCATATCTTTAATTTCTGGCACATCAGATATCAACATGCCTCCTGATCAAAGAAGTAAAAAGAGGCCTATCCCCGTCCTTATTTTTCAAGCTGGTATCTGAGAAGGAAATACTAAATCAGCCAATATGCTGGCATGGGATTTTGCATGGTATTTCACAAGAATCATTTAGTATCTTAGCTATTTCTGTAAAAGGAGCAAAATGGCCCTTTTCTGCTTCCTTCCTACCCTCAAATTTCCCAGATATTTTGCATAGTTCTGATGATAATAATGAGTGCTTTAAAAAAATTACTTGATAATCTAGTACAGTTTGTAAAAGTTCATTCCTGACTCAGACCGTCTCAGTGACAGTTCTCTGAAAGATGAGTCTTCTCTTGCTTTTGTTTCTTTCCAAACCAAATATGTTTTACCTTTCAAATAGGCACTGTCTTCTTCACTTAAGCCCAAATGACCACCTTCCTTCCCTGATTTGTCTCTATTACCTAATTGTTCCTTAACTATAAGCAGCTTGCTTTGAAACTTACCTGCCTAATGAGCACTGTCTGTCCTTTCCAATTAAAGTAAACATACTCTCAGGAAATGAATTGTATGTTCTATTTCTTTTGACTTCTTCCTATGCCTGGCATCATTCTTTGAACAGTTAAATAGACAAATGTTGATTAAATGAATATTATCTAGTTTTTATAGGATTAATATCAAAGATTTGAGCACAATGTGGGAAATTTTATTTTGTTACTTTGAAGTTTAGTTCTCTTCATCTTTCAGGTTGTTGGTGCTTATGTAGGACAGATTGGTCACTGAAAAACTCCTAACTGTTGAAGCCTAGAAAAGGATAACTCTTGGGATGAATCTACACTTCTTCTAACATTGTATTAACAAAATTAGCTTTGTTTTATTTTTAGAAAGCAGGCGATCACAGTTTTAGGAAAATGAAACGTGTGGCTTTCAACTGTCATGATGTTTTGTGATTAAAATTACAAAAGTATTATCTCCAGTGCATTGCCCAGTGTTCTCAATTTAAATGTATGATAGATTTTGTGAAATAGGAAATATCCAAAGGGAATGTGGTAGGGGAAAATAATGAGGGGAAAGAATAAATATGATTTGATTTTTATTTTTTTTTATTTTTTATTTTTATTTTTTTGAGACAGGGTCTTGCTTTGTAGTTCAGGCTGGCTCTGAGCTCACTATGTAGGCCAGGCAAGCCTCGAACTCAGCAATCCTCCTGCCTCTGTCTCCCGAGTACTGGGATTACAGGTGTGAGCCACCACGCCCAGCAAAATAAATATGATTTGAAAAGAAAAAGAAAGCACATGTATATAGGAGGTAAGAGTTGTGGGGTGGGTCGAATTTTAGGTAAAAATGAGAATTAATAGGTGTCATATAACTGGTACAAATTCCCTAATTTTGAGTGTGATTGTGAGTTGCATATAAAACGTACCAATAAAGAATTCAACTTAGAAAAATAATAATAATCAAACCCTACCTATTTGCAGCTCTATTTTTGTCCTTTTTTCCATCTTTCTCTTCCTTCCCTCCTCCCTCCCTCTCTTATTCCCCCATTGAGGCAAATCTCTCTACTTCCTTTTAATTTAATCTAATATTTATAACTATCTATATTTTGGGTCTTTAAATGGAAAGGGAACCAACAACAACTGAGAGGAATAGGGAGGGAGAGGGTTGGAGAAGAAAAATAAAGAAGGAACAAATACATATATTAATGTATGTACAAATTCCCCATGATAATTGTAATCATTATGTACTGAAAACATGTGCTAGCAAAAGCTAAAATTAAAACAAAACAGAAGCCTTAGAATAATGTGAAGTAAAGCACAATAGAAATCATTAAGAAATGAGGCGAGGACTTCTCATACTGGGTTGCTCTTTATGTCTCACTAAAGTGTGGCCAAAAAATAAATACTAGGGTAGCTGATGTACACATGGTTTAACTTCCAAATATGTCTTATTTCAAAAGGATAGTGATCCTACCAATGATGATAGATTTCCCTGGAGAAAAGTTAGGGTGAGGACCATGACCACAGGGGCCCATGGGGTTCCCCCTTAGTTTAAAATCATGCAGTATTCTGGATAGAATTTTTTTTATCATATTTTGAGTTTTTTGGAGGCAAACTACTCTACCTCTTTGAATTATGTTTCCTGCTTACTGTTTATGGTCACATCTTCAAAGAGGACTTGATATATCGGTTCCATTTTACTACTGATGATAAAGAATGACACTAGAATGGAGTGTAGTTCCAAAGCAGGAAACTGAATGAAGGTGATGAGATTTACAAAAGGCAGCACAGCTCTCCCTTGGTATCCTTTAGTCTTTGGTTTGGACCCATGGCTCTCAGCCTTAGGCCATAGCAACATAATTGCGTATGGTGTCACAAGTGATGTGCTCAGGGAACTTCAAAACAAACTCTAGCAATAGTAGCATTGCTTATTAACACATTTCAGAAGCTAAGCAATGGGCTTAGTATATAGCAACTGCCTAATAATTCTATTATTTTTACTGCTAGATTTCAAAAACTCTGATGAATATAGCATAACTCTGACAATCTCATGCTCACTACTGATAGTTTTAGTTCCTGTTTTCTCAGTGATTGATCCCTGAAACACCAAAGAAATCATTAAGAGAGTTTCTTTAGTGGGTAAAAACTGTCTTTATTCTTTCTGTGCCTTTTGCCTAGCAGTACATTATTCAAGATGAGTCTAGTAGAACGTAGCTAGAGCATTATGCTTTTCTAATAGGTGCCAGTATTTTAGAATTGACAGATCTTTGCTGAAGTTTGTTTTGAAGCACTTTGAAGTTGGTATAACGTCTTAACTTCAAATATATATTTGTTTTGCCCTTTTTTAATCCTACCACCTACTTATAATGCTGAATCTCCTAAAAAAAATAATAAAACTTAAAATTCATTGGATGGTTAGGTTGTGCCAAGCATGAGACTAAGTGCTTTCCATGTGTAAGCAGATTTAATCTACATAGAGTAACGATGTGTATTTGATAGTTACTGTTAACACAGAGCAAAACTAATGTTGAGGAAGATTTTAAGTTTATTGCCCTGAGTAAGAGCTAGACCTCAAAATCATACCTGATGATTTCAGAACCTGTGAGTTTAATTGTAGAATCACTCTTTAAATTTTTGCCAGGAATTGTTGTGTGGTCCAGTTGGACTTTCCAGCATGGAGAGTTACTCTTCTATTGCAAGATCCTTGAAGGCAGGAACCACATCTCACTCATCATCCTGTCTTACTTCTCTATTTCTATGTGCCTAGTATATCATGAACTCTTTTAAAAAATAAATGGCTCATTAAATACTTCTAGAGTGATTTTACAGTTCTGTAATCATTGGCTGCATTATATAATTATTCAAAATGAGTTTCAGGGCAATGTTCTACCATCCTTTCTGGGGATCTGAATGGAGATCATGAATTAGTTTCCAAGTTCCTAAATTGCAGAGAATTTGTCTATACTCCGGCCTCAACTGAAAAGGGAAAAATTTAGAGTTGTCTATTCTCTTGTTGCCTCAGACTTCATACACAAGGTAACAGTTGATTAACTCTCAAATCATACCATGTGTCTATGACCAGTAATGGTCAGTATCTGTCATGCAAATGAATTTAATTGTGGACCCAGATGTTATTTTCAGTGTTAATTTGTCTGTGATTTAAGGAGGTGGTCCCACACAGATCAATTGAGGAGAAAATACAGTGATATGTTGAAAGCAATTAAGGCCAGAGAAAAGAGTAGATGAACTATTACTGGCAGGGAGGCAGGTTATTGCATGAGATTTGAAAGAAAAGCATATTGTATTAGCTGGCTCCTAACTTTCAGGTTGTCAGGAAAGAGTCAATATTAACCACCTAAGGAGGATTGTGTTCTGCCTTTAATGGAATAAATTGGAAGTATCCCTCAAATTTTGCTCAAGAAAAGCTAAAAACATTAAATTGTTGTACTACAGATGGTTGGTCCTATTTTTGTCATTTTATTAAAGATGATGACAAAAATACCACTGTATTGGAATTCTTTCCTGGAATAGACATAACTCCCATTAAGGACTAAACCAAACCAAACAACCAGCTTCTGATAAGGCTTTTATAATCAACAGACTAGTTAGATGTAAATTTGCCTGCTGCTCAATCCAAAACTCAAATGATGTAAATAGTATTCCGGTCTTCACTCTATTTCCCAGTGGCCTGGCCCTGTGTACTGTTTTCTTGGATTTCTTCATGTGCGCAAAGAATTGCTGATGTAGACCCACATCCCTACATTGTCTCTGAATCATTTCTTAGAAAAAAAATGATATTTTTTCAGGACTCTTAGCAAAGCCTCATTGCTCTGATGGTGGTCAAGGACCCATTTCTGAGACAGTCATTATGGCTGCAGGTGGATGTGAGGCACAGTAGTGACTCAGACTTAGCACACATGCTTTGCTCTAGCAGCCAATGGGTTAGGAGTTATCAAAATAAATCCACAGTAAGCACTAACACCTTCACGATAAACATGTATTATGATCTATGTATCAGAAAGTATATAGTTTTACCTACACAGTCTCTCATTCATTCTTTCAGAATACATATTGATTGCTTCTCAGCCTTTTGGCTAAGATCAAGTGTAGAATATATATTGAGGTCCTAACACAGTGAACAAAACCAAATAGAGTATCCGTTCACAGTTAGAAAAGGAATGTGTTATGAGGTAACTATTACCATCTACATTTTACAAATAGGACGAGTGAGTCTTCCTGATGTTATTTCATTCCCTTGCCATATTATAAATATCACATGAGAAACAGAGATCCAAACCCATATCTTGGTTTTCATAGCCAATGTGTTTAGCTATTGTACTGGCAAAAAATGTCTTTCTTTGGAGAATAATCTCCTCCGTATCTAATATTTATCTGCAACAAGGAATCCCTATCATTACGACTGTACATGATAAATAAAAGTGGCACAGAATGTGAATTGTTTAAGGGATATGTATCTGCTCTCTTACCCCATATTAATGAATCAGTATTAAACTCATATTTTTAATGATAAGCAACCACAAACTGCTTAATTAACTTATATGAATGTACTTTCCCCGAGCAGTATTTATCTTCAGTGCTTTGTTAAGAACAATTTAATATCAGTTATTTGTTTCTATGAAAGTTACCTTTTCCAGCTTTCTTGTCAAGATCTGTGTTGTCAATCCTGTGTGGTCTCCAAGAGTTCAGCAGGCTACTTCATGCCTCATGTAGGGTAAATGAAGCTCGGGCAGAATAAGTGACTTGCCCAAAATAACTCAGCAGATCAGACAAGAAACAGAAGATTAAACCACCTATTTTAACTCCTATATTAGTGTTTTTCAAACTTCAGTCATCTTTCTTGACATTTTTTGTCATGTACTTTCCACCTTTATTTAAATATTCTCATTTTAAGTAATAGTATTTGTCAGGAGTGTTTGTCTAGGTGTAAATATTTCTACAGCGCATTCAAATAAATAGGAATCCACTCAAACATTTAAAATCCATCCATGAATCCTTTAAAAATATCTCAAGTGCCACAAGTGGTAGTGTCTAACACATTGTGCTATTATAGACAGTTAAGTTAGGTAGGATATTACAGGCAGGCAGACAAGAGAAGGCCCTTGAACAAGTCAATGCTGAAGATAAAAACACATTTCAACTGTGGGTAGAGGCACATTCACTGAAGGCCAGGCATGAAGACAAAAATAAAATGGCTACACTTAGTTCCCCTGGGACAAACAATAATGATTAATATTCTACATCAGAAATCAGTGACCTGAGTGGGAGACCAAAACCTTAATCCATATCTTCCAGGAAAGGTCCTTGTCCTTTCTTTGTACATTTGTCATGTGACTTGCTTCCCTACTGGGTTAATTTTACCTAAGCAACTTAACTTAAAATCATATTGCTGGACCATAGTTTTGTCCCACTTGATGCCCACCCACCTCATGATTTTGTACCTGCCTTGTTATTATGCTCTATAAAATTTCTTTGAGACATGGGCTCCTGGGTAACTCACTTTCTGGGTGTTCCCTTCGTATCTCTTATGCAGAAGCTATCTTTCCCTCAATAAATATTTCCCACTCTTAACCTCTGATGTTCCTAGAGTTTGTTCTTCGATTTTGAAGAACACAAACTTGACATATCAGACATCTAACAGGTTGGGACTTATAATATTTTCCTCATATCATTTGGAGGTCTTTATATAATCAATATATCAGTAATTGTTCTATATTATAGTTTTCTCTCTAGCTAGTTGATCAGTTTTAGGACCAAGACTTACGCTTACCAAAAGGCTATTTCTATGGAAAGTTTTTTTTTTTTCTTCTGAGAAAGGAGACTTGCATGTATCCACTAAATGGGGATGTGATTCTTTTCAGTTCCTTCTGTCCAGCCGTGGCCTCCCTCATCACAATGGCACCCCCATCCTGTGCTCACTTCCTGTCTTTGCATATGAGTAAGACACACCTGCTATTTAAAGGTTAACCTAACTTTCCAAGCCTCACTCATAGGCATTGCTTTTTATTGCTTCACAGCTTGTGTGAATTTTTGTGTTGTAATTCTGTAGTCCCCATCAAACCGATTATTGTTTAAATTGAGAAATATCTATTTTGAGAGAGTGACTTTAAGAATTCTAATGAAGACATTCCCAGCTTCACTTTATTTTGCTATAATTATGTTTGGTTTCCAATAAGTTTTCCTACTGCTTGTTGAATTTCTGTTACCCTCATAAACCACTTAAGGATGAAATTCAGATCCCCAAGTGCGTTTTTATCCCTAGTTGCTTGGAAGGAAGGATTAGGTAAACTACCTAATACCTTTGTGTTTGACACAGAGACTAGGAGAAAGAGAAAAGACCTATTGTGTTGGAACACATTCCTTCACAAAAATTCAAGCTCTTAGAGGCGGCTCATTTGTTTCACCATTTAACAACAAAATTAGGAAAGTCTGTGTTTGTCCTCCTACCTATTTTTGCCTGCCATCACGCTCAGGGAAACTGAGGATATTGAATGTTGGCTTGCCTTCTGAAGGAAAAGAAGCTGTATGTGTGTATTTTTAAAAATTCCTTTTTATGAGAGAATACACCAAATAGGAAAATAGCACAATTATTCCCCCGACTCCACAATGGGAAATTAAGCTGGTTACTTCTTGCCATTGTTAACTCTAGACAGAGGTTAGATCGGTTTTTCTATTGTACTAACCCCCAAATCTGTTGCACATTAGCAGGACCTGAGGTGTGTTTAATACATACTGATGCTCATTTCCCAGGCGGACCTCCTGAATCAGAATCTCTGGGGGTGAAATTCACATATTCTTTGGAAAATTCATCAAGCAAAACATAACAACACACAGAGTTGTTGTTTTTTATTTGTTTGCTTGTTTTCTCTGTAGGCCTCTGATATCAGAAGCTTCATAATTTCTTGGTTGCATACGGTCTGACAGACCTGGGGGTTGAATCACTGCACCACTGTTAGCTGTGACCTAAAGCTATTCAGATGGCCTCTCTAAATCCTGCATTCCATCTCTAAAGTAGAAATAACAATAGCATCTACCCTATGCAGTAGTCTTGAGCTTTTACATGGATAATTCAGCCCATCACTGCACAACTAACTAGTGTCTTGCCTTTAAGTTTCTCTGCTTCTCAGTATTCATTACACACCGATGGATTTTCCTAAAGTATTTTTTTCATGCCAACTGAGAGGAAAAACCAGTCTCTGACATCTGAGAATTGCTCTGACACATATAAAGAGGCCTTCGTGTTGTAAAGAGATGACCTTGAAACTCAAAGCAAGGGCAAGGTATCTACTGTTGGACATAATCTGACCGAACTTCATCATATAAAGTCACTCTGTGGCCATGATGAAGTGGGACCAAAACCAAACCAACTGTGACAGAAGACCACTTCCTATGATTGTCTAAGCACAAAAATATATCACCATGCAAACTCCAGAAGTACCAGCCACCCTACTCCCTTAGCCTAATATGAGAGACAACTGCCTCTTCACCTTTTACAGCTTTAGCTTCAAATCTTCCTTTCCAGGTAAGCTTATTATTACAGTGGGCAATTATAGAATGGTGTCCACTGTCTGGTTCCACTGAAGGCAAAGTAAAGTGCTTCAATCCCAAATTCAACTGATTCAAGTCCAGATCCTTTAAGTTCTTTCTAATACCTTTCTATTGAGACACCTGTGGGTTTCTGTTTTCTAATTCTCTCTCACTGAGCAGTAACCAATCCACCTTGTTTAACATTCCTAGTGTCACTGGTTGGAAACTAGTAGCCTTAGTCTCTAATTCAAAGACCTATAATTCTGCTTTCCGACTTAAGAACCTAAGACTTTTAAAGAGTATTTATTCACTTTCTTATTGTGCTACAAAATCTGCCAAACCCATTTTAATCTGTCCTTATGTTATTCCATTAAATCCCATCTCTCATTATGTTCTAGTTTGACTTTCTCAGATACTTCTGTCACTCACAATGCACTTTTTTCCTTGCTTTTGGTCATGTCATTCTTGAACTCTCTTTGCTGACTGCTTCCTTTCTAAATCCAAACTGACAAAACTGAGAAATTGGTATGTGTTACTTGTTCTCACTAGAAGTATCTATGAATTGATTCATGAAGGGTGAACAAGGGTCTTTGAATAGATGTTATTATTATGTCCATTTTACATGTGAGGAAAGAGGCACTGGGAAGTTAATATAATCAACTTCACACAGTCAATAAGTGATTAAATCAGGATTTAAAAATATACTGATTTATTTTACTAATAAACTTGCTTTAAGGATTAATGAGATAAAAAGAGCTTAACATCGTTGGTTTACTGGAAAAAATTTGGGGATTTCAAACCTTACTTTTGTGCTAAAAAACCTTTATTCTGCAGAGGCTCCCCCACAAGAGATCTGAGGGAGGTATACTCAGGTGTGATTAACATCCACTCATAGAGGTCTGGTTGCCCCAGAATTGAAGCAGCCATTTGGAGCTTCTCTGAAACAATTTTTCCTTCTTTTTTATTTTTAACAATTTAATTGAATTCTTTATTGGAACAATTTATAAACATCTCAAAATATAACACTGGGGAATTTGTACCAGTATATGACACGAGTTAATTCTCATTTTTACCCATATCCCTACCCACCCACACCTCCTCACCCCCTTTATACATGCTCTTTTATTTTTTTCTGTATCATATTTATTCCTTCCCCTCATCACATTCGCACACCAAGTTTCCTATGGAAATTCCCCACTCTATAAAAGCTGTCATACTTTCTAGAGCTCATTTTCATCTACAGGTGTTCATGCCAAAGAGAAGATCTGGAATTTCTCTATCTGGGATCTATTGATTTTGCTTATTAGTATATCCTCCAGGTGTCTCCATTTGCACCTAAATGGATCGATCTTGTCATTCTTTATGGCAGAATAATAATCCATTTTATAAAAGAACCACATCTTCTTTATCCAGTCTCCAGTTGATGGGCATTTGGGTTGTTTCTAAGCTTGAGCTAAGACGAACTGAGCTGCTGTGAACAAGGGTGTACATCTGTCTTTCCAATGTGATTTTTTAAATTCTTTTGCATATATTCCTAGCACGTGAATAGCAGGCTCAAATGGGACACCTAGTCCTACTTTTCTGAGAAATCTCCACATGGATCTCCACAATGGTTGCACAAGTCTGCGATCCCACCAACAGTGGAGAAGGGTTCCTTTCTCCCCACAGCCACACCAGCATTTATTGTTGGTTGATTTTGTGACAGCGGCCATTCTTTGTGGAGGGAGATGAAATCTCAGTGTTGTTTTCATTTGCATCTCTCGAAAGACCAGTGATGTTGAACATTTCTTCATATGTTTCTTGGCTGCTTTGACTTCTGCCTCTGACAAGTATCTGTTCATTTCAGATGCCCATTTTTGAATTGGGTCTTTAAACGTGGGGAGACTGATCTGTTTGAGTTCTTTATATATTGTAGATAGTAGCCCTTTGTTTGATAAACAGCTAGTAAAGATTTTTTTCCCATGTGGTTGGTTGTCTTCTAGCAGTGCCAGCGACTTCTTTTGTTGTGCAGAAGCTTTTCAGTAGAATGAAATCCCATTTGTTGATTCTTTCTGCTAGTTCTTGTGCTATAGAGGTTTTATTCATAAAGTCTCTGCCTAAGCCAATGTCTCCAAGAGTTTCACCTAGCCTATTTCCCAGCAGGCTATTGTTTCTGTTTTACTGTTTAAGTCTCTGATCCACTGTGAGTTTAGTTTTGTGCATGGCGAAAGAGATAGGTCTAGCTTTAGCTTTTGGCAGGCTAAAGCCCAGTTTTTCCAGCAACATTTGTTAAAGAGGCTGTCTTTCTTCCATTGTGGATGTTTGGCTCCTTTGTCAAAGATAAGGTAAGGTGGCTTAGTGTATCCGGAGTTGTTTCTGGGTCTTCTAATCTATTCCACTCGTCCTCGGGTCTGTTACTTTGCCAGTACCATGCAGTTTTTATCACAGCGGCTTTATAGTAGAGTTTTAAATTGGGGATTGTAATACCCCCTGCCATGTCCTGGTTGCATAGAACTGCTTTTGCTATTCTAGGTTTCTTGTGTTTCCACATGAATTTTTGTATTATTTTCTCTAGCTCTGTGAAGTATACTGTTGGAATTTCAATTAGAATTGCATTGAATCTATATAGTAGTTGTGGGAGTATAGCCATTTTGATGATGTTGGTTCTCCCTACCCAGGAACGAGGGATATCTTTCCACTTTCTGGTTTCCTTTTCTATCTCAGTTTTCAGAGTCCTATAGTTTTCAGAGTAGAGGTCTTTCACTTCCTTTGTTAGGTTGATTCCTAGATATTTCACTTTTCTGGGTGCTACTGTGAAAGGGATTGACTCCCCCATTTCTCTTTCAGTGAGTCTGTTGTTTGTGTACACAAAGCCTGTTGATTTTGAGCATTGACCCTGTGTCCAGCAACACTACCAAATTTGGTAATTAAGTCTAATTGTCTTTTGGTTGAGTTTTTAGGATCTTCAAGATAGAGTATCATATCATCAGCAAATAATGACAGCTTAACTTCTTCCTTTCCTATCTTTATTCCTTTTATATCTTTGTCCTGCCTGATTGCTATGGCTAATGTTTCCAGCACTATATTGAACAAGAGTGGTGACAGCGGGCATCCTTGTCTTGTTCCTGACCTTAGTGTAAAAGGTTTCAGTTTTTGCCCATTGAGTATGATGCTGGCTGTTGGTTTCTCATAAATAGCTTGTATTAAATTGAGATAAAGTCCATCGATTCCAATTCTCTGTAGGGTTTTGGTCATAAATGGGTGTTGAATTTTGTCAAATGCTTTTTCTGCGTCTATTGAGATAACATATGGTTTTTGTCCTTGAGTCTGTTAATATAGTGTATTACATTGATTAAATCAATCATATGTTGAACCAGCCTTGCATCCCTGGTATAAATCCGACTTGATCAGGGTGTATGATTTTCTTGATAACTCTCTGTATTCTGTTTGCAGGTATCTTTTGGGAGTTTTTGCGTCAATGTTCATTAGAGAGATTGGCCTGTAGTTTTCTTTTTTGATGGGATCTTTCCCTGCCTTTGGAATTAAGGTGATGGTTGCTTCAAGGAATGATGTTGGGAGTACTGCTTCCCTTCCAATTTCATTAAAGAGATTGAGAAGTACGGGTATTAAATGTTCTTTAAACGTTTTGTAGAATTCAGCGGTGAAGCCATCAGGACCAGGGCTTTTCTTTCTTGGTAGGTTTTTTATTACATTTTCAATTTCCCAGATTGATATCAGGTTGTTTAACATTTCTATATCCTCTTCATTCAGCTTTGGAAGTTCATATGAGTCTAGAAATCTATCCATTTCTTCTAGATTTTCCATCTTCTTGGAGTATAGATTTTCAAAATATGTATTTATGATCATTTGGACTTCTTCTGGGTCTGTGCTGATTTCCCATTTTCATTCCTTATAGCATGGATTTGAGCCTTTTCCTTCCTTTGTTTGACAAGGTTGGCTAAGGGTCTGTCGATTTTATTTATCCTTTCAAAGAATCAACTCTTTGATTCATTGATTCTTTGTATTGTTCTCTTTGTCTCCACTGCATTAATTTCTGCTCTGATCCTTATAATTTCCTCTCTAGTATGTGCTTTGGGTTTGTTTTGCTCCTCTTTTTTCTAATTGTCTGAGGTTCACCATTGGATTGTTTATTTCAGTTTGCTCTATTTTCTGAGTGTAGGCATTCACTGCTATGAATTTCCCTCGCAGAACTGCTTTCATTGTGTCCCATAAATTCCTGTATGTTGTGCTGGGGTTGTCGTTGAGTTGTAGAAACTGTTTAATTTCTTCTTTAATTTCTTTAGTGGCCCATTGGTTGGTTAACAGAGTGTTGTTCAATTTCCATGTGTTTGTGAGGATCTTGGAATTTCTTCTGCTATTCAGCTCCAGTTTCAAGGCACTATGGTCTGATATCATGCAGGGGATAACTTTGATTCCTTTGGATCTACTTAAGCTTGTTCTATGGACTAAAATGTTATCTATTTTGGAGAATGATCCATGAGCAGCTGAGAAGAAGGTATATTCTTGCTTTGAAGGGTGAAAAATTCTGTAGGCATCTAATAAGTCTATTTGCTCCAAAGTTTGATTTAGCTTAAGTATTTCCTTATTGATTCTTTGTCCAGTTGATCTGTCAATTTGTGACAATGGAATATTAAAATCCCCTACTACTATTGTATTCATGGATAGCTGGCTTTTCATGTCCAGTAATGTTTGTTTTATATAGTTAGGTGCATTAGAGTTCAGTGTATAAATATTTATGAGTGTTATTACTTTCTCTTGGATAGTTCCTT